>MJUU01053002.1:5311-63785 GCA_002080025.1 Modiolus philippinarum | reverse complement strand
TGCACTGATGAGACTTGTTGTCGAAATGGCCATATGCAGAAGATAAATTAACTTCAATTTTGGGTACTTCTGTTTAAAAAAAATGAAATTAATCATTTAGGCTTGAGTCATCTGCCTGTAATGTATTTTTCTATCAAACCAAAGCCAAAGTCTAAGTCTAAGTCTTTTAATATTAAATATTAATTTTTTGATGATTCCAGTGGGATTCGAACCCCCTCTGTCAAAGTACTAAGGGTTGAGAGTCTGCTGCGCTAACCACTACACCACCAAATCCATGTTCAAATTTCGGTTAATTAATATACTTAACTCTCATATTACGTGTCAAAATAAATTTGCAGCTCACTCTATTTTAAATCCCTTTGGTCTCCCACAGAGATGGCGTGGGCAGTGTAATCTGTTTGTAATATCTGTGCATTCGAAGAACAGCCAATCCCTCGGTGGGAAGGCAATCTCGATATTCATTTCTCTAATTCTAACCCCGTTGGGTTCCTACGATAGACCGTTATATATATTTATACAAGTAATTGGCTTCCACATCCTCTTACAACTGAATTCCTCTATGAACCGATTTGGGCTAGTTAAGGGACAAGTTTGACAATCCTTGATGTAGAGCTCTGCCATTTACGCCATAAAAGCATAAAGCATTCCGAACTATTTTCAAATAACAATTTTTGAGAGTTTGTGAAGTTAATATGAAAAATGTCATGTTTGCATTCAAGTTATAGTGTTGAGGAACAGCAAAAGGAACCAAAGTGAGCGATAATTGCATGAACAGCACGAAGGCACCTAGACAATTGGAATAGACGAGCTTCCAATTACAGAATTTTCCAGAAAATTTTGACGTCACAATATGAATTTTTGGATGTCACAATGTCACGTGACGCAATTTACTCCGAACGACCCCAGTTTAATCGGAGCAATTCATACATAAACAGGAATTGGAAATTGGTCTACTGCCTGACCGAAAACTACCCAAGGTCTTGAACTGAATGAAAACTAATCTTCCCTTTTCATCGACAAATTTTCATGGAATAAGCTGCATGAATACACGGGAAAGCTTCACTTTGACGCTGACCTTCTTTATATGGAAAATGAGTGGAGCTTATCGCTGTCTTCGAAACGGCACAATAATCACTTGTTCCCATAATTTATCATAAAAGTAAGTGTTTTTATTATTTCTATGACACAGTGAACAAATATCGGTTATAATTATCTTGACGAAAAAAAAAAAATACGCAGAATTATAATTATCTCCCCTTACGTTTCGACTACAAAACTGCCTTAACCTACCTGCGAAAACTGCAACGAGTCACAGGCACGTAAGCGCGCCTGTACACTGAAACCAGTGACTATGGAAAGCGATATGGACATCATAAAGTGGTACCAACACCAAAGCTGTTCAAGTACATAAAACTCTGGACAAGATAACAGTCCTGAAAATAGATGGAATATTTGACTCACCATTACTGGATGGTGGGGATACTTCCAAGTCAACAACTGATACCCGACTTTCTCAAGCTGAACAAAAAATTCAACAACAGGTTCACTGTTCCAATAGTAAACTTCCCTTTTCTTTGTAGCAACATTCCAACAGTGCCGGCATATGGAGTTTATATCTCCCAGCTCATTCGATATTCAAGAGCCTGTGTTCGATACAGTGACTTCCTTGATAAAGCCCGGTTGCTCACAAATAGGCTACTTCAGCAAAGGTATGTTACCGAAAACTTGAAGTCATACCTCCAGAAGTTTTACGGTCGACATCACCATCTTGTGGACCGCTATGGGATATCTGTTTCCCAGACAACAGATCTTTCCCTTTAAAGCTTAATTGTTGTTTCCTCTACCGGATTTGACATGTTCAACACGGCGGGTGTCTTATAAGAAGCAGAAGATGTTCACTCTACTGGTGCACCTGATCTCACCCATGGTTTTTAATTGGGTCCGTGTTGTTCATCTTAGTGTGTGTATCTTCATTTTTCTTTTCTGTAGAGTACTCATGTTGTGTCTCTGTTTCTTTTTCGTTTCCGATGTTTCCATTGTCCTTGGATTATTCGTTTTGGATTGACGGTTCAGTTCTCACTTACTTTAAGAAGCAACAGCTTAAACAGATGCAAAAGTTTGTGTCATCTGTAGACACTTTAACGGCTGAAATGAAAAAGTCAAGCTAGTCAGCTGGAACTACAAACAATAGGCGCTCTGATTCAAACAGAAATATCCCCTAGACGCCAACAGCGAAGCCCAATAAATAATCAGGAGACGACAACTAGAAATACTAATCGTAGACAACAAACTAGTGGTATTGAATGCTTTAACTGCCATTATGAAGGCCAAACAACAAACTAGTGGTATTGAATGCTTTAACTGCCATTATGAAGGCCACATCTGTTATGTGCTAAAGTGCTAGTGCAAGGCAGAGCGATGACAACACGTATAGACACAGGCTCATGCGCGATACAATTTTTAATGGGTTATATACTATCAGAGAGACGACTATGCACGTGCCGGTAGATATGACCATCAAATGCAGGTTCACTAAGCCTATACCTTTCCTGCAGATAGGTGTTCCAAAGGGCAAGGACCAGTAGTATATTTTTCAACATAATGGAAAACCCTGTTTAACTCCACAGTGAAACCGAAATAGCAGAAGTTCATGATGCAACCGTCATTAAAGATATGGAAGGCCTTGCTGAGCCGAGTTTAGGATGTTGCTTTCCAAAACCAAAGAAGAATGAGAAATACTCGGACGTCAAAGTGCCTGAGCACTTACAAGAACTTTTTATGAAGAGTTCAGCCGACAGCTGACTAAAGCACAGAAAGCTAGAATACTGAAGCTGTTGTATGATTATTCAGATGTTCTTGTCTAAAATTGAGTTCGATTCGGGTAATTTCAGTGAGATCGAACATGAGATTGACACTGCCGGTGCGAGTCCAATTAATCAGCGTATGACACGCACCACAGCCTGTCTTGTTTGTAAAGAAGAAGCGCACGTACAGAAGATGTTGGAGGCAGGGGACATCCAACCCACAGTATCAGAATCGGCGTGTGCCCCAGTTTTGGTGAGGAAGAAAGATGGCAGTGTAAGATGGTGTATAGACTTCAGATTGTTGAGTTCTGTTAATGGGAATGACAGCTTCCCCTACCGTTTATAGAGGAATGCCTAGACACTTTAGCTGGCAATGTCTGGCATGCCAAGTTAAATACAAATTGGGCCTACTGGTAGATTTATATTAGGCCAGGAAACCGCAAGAAAACGGCTTTTGTGACAAAGTACGGTCTCTTCGAATGTGTGAAAATGGCATTCGGGCAATGTAACGCCCCCCTGGACCTCCGCAAGAGTTATGCAACTTGCCATGAGAGACATGGCCTGAAAGACAGTGCTTGTGTTTTTGACGATATATTAGTCCTGGCAACCTCATTTACGAGTCATCTGAAGTACCTTACAGCAGTGTTCCAGAGGTTCAGAAAATTTCAATTCAATTTAAAATCAAGTAAATGTGCATTATTTAAGAGAAAGGTGGAATTTTTAGGCAGACTAGTTAGTAAAAACGCACCTGAGTTGTGAAGACTTCACCTAAAACCAGTCAAGGGCTAGTTGGTACCAACTTATAAAAATTAGGTTGAAAAATTTATAGGGTTTGTCAACTAACACCGTTCTTTTACAAGGACTTCGCCAGTGTATGAAGTGACAGGAAAAAAATCAGTTTTCCTGGAACCATGATCGTCAGCTAGCTTTTGAGACACTGAAGGAAAAGCTCCTGACTACGCCAGTCTTGATATTTCCTTACAAGAATGATTACTTCATACTTGATACTGACGCCTCCAAGAATGCAATTGATGCTGTGCTGCTCAAATCCAGAACGGCCAAGACAGAACAACTATAGCTTATTGTAGCTTTGTTTTGACCGCAGAAACAGAAGAAATATTGCACGAACCGCAAAAAAATTACTTGCAGTTGTAAGGTTTACAAGACAGTTTAGCCACTATCTCCTGGGTAAACAATTAACTAGGAGAACTGACCACACTAGCCTGACATGGCTAGTCAAATTTACGGATCCCCAGAGACATCTAGCCAGAAGGCTAGAGAAGCTCAGTCAGTACGACCTTGTCGTCAAGCAGAACCTAGGAAAACAGCTTGTAGACGCAGAAGTGCTATCAAGGTTACCGGATAGATTGACAGAGTGGTCCTACAACACACCGAACACTATTTTAGCTTATAGAGTCGTCCTAATATAAGAAGGAAGGAAGTAACAATGGTAGTGCCAGCTATATTAAGAGACAGCCATGGAGATGTGATATGAACTGCCTAGTGCTGGACACCAGTGTGTGGCATGAATGATCTCCAGGATTAAGGACAAGTATCATTGATTAATATGTTATACTTGTTACAAGAATAAAAGCCAACAAGACATTGTAGATGTTCACTTACCAAGTACCATGCTTGTTATCCGATGAAGAGAGTCCAACTAGACTTTATTGGGCTGTTGCCGAGGACTAAGCAGGGCAATGAGCGTATACTGATGATGGTGGACAAGTTCACTAAGAGGACGGAGCTTACACCGATCCAATCCCAGACAGATGAAGTTACAGCTCAAGCAGCTATTGACGAGTTTTTACAAGATTTGTCTACCCTTTGCATTTTTTCAGATCAGGACATGGCCTTTGAGAGTTCACTTTTCAAAGCGGTATGTGATCTGTTACAGGTCCATAAGGCCAGAACAACGCCGTATCGGCGAATTGACAGGTCGAAAGGCAGAATCGCAGCCTGATGAACGCAGTGAGATGCTTTATACACTCTTAACAGGATAACTGGAATCAACACCTTGCTCAGCTCGGTGGAGCTTTGAGATCTAGTGTGAAATGGAATACTCGGTAAACTCCCAATAATCTCATGTTCGGACGTGAAACCAAACAAACCGACTGATCTCATGTTTGGTAGCCAAAATGAAACAAAGTTTGAAGGAACAGGAAGTAACTAATTGATTTAAAAAGAGCGACTACAAGTGCACACACAGCTGCACGGAAAACATTGAAGACTACGCAAGTACAAATGATACGGGACTATGATTAAAGAGTACCGGAGAAATCGTATGCAACAGGGGACTGTATATGTATTGGATACTGCCCAAGTCAAGGGCAAGAGTAAGAAACTAAGTCCTCCGTGGAAAGGTCCCGTGATTGTGATTTGGAAAGAAACAGGACAAGTACACAAGATCAAGTAACAGAAAATGGCATTTAACAAAAATCATGACAGGTTGTAAAGACTGGAAGATTTCTTCCTGACTGCTGGCCTGTTAAAAAGACTACGATCAAGGAGTAGATGTCCTGGCTAAGCCATAGAACCGAAGTACTGTGTGGGCCGGGTCCGCATACTTGTGAAACTATAGTCCATTGTGACCGATGAAAAGAATGGTTTCATCTGACATGTATTGGAATGTCTCTTCAAAAGCAAATGAAATAGACCACAACATATGCCCTAACTGTCAACTCGTATGTAGGGCATCCACTAAAAAGGATACTAGTAATTAGGGATGGAAGGACCATTTGGTGTCATCACTAATTGATTCTATTTTTGTGCTTTTAAGATCTCAGAACATAAAGAAAGGGGCAGGTCCTTGGGGCCGAGTGTAGATAGCTTTCGAAGTGGAGCTGGGCTAGATAGCCCAGGAAGTCCTAAATCAGATATCAAGCCGTTCGATTGTAGTGTGCTGGATATCCCGATTCGTCGGCTGGTCACGACAAAACTCAGGATGACCTACTGATGGAGGTTGAGGACAAGAAGACAATCAGTGAGGATGTTCCTAAGGGACATGCAGAGGAGCCCACAAGTGGTGATGTCTCTAGGTGGTTGACCAGGAGACGGGTACCTGACAGATGTCACATCCTTGAACATGCCTTAAGAGCACTAAAGGCTGTCTGCATAGTCATGGGATGAAAGGGGTTTGATATTCATATCCTCCAACCAGTCAATATTCCAGTGTGTGTGCTACACTTGAGGATGATGTTGTCCCTCCTCCCGAGGTTGAAAGCCTCGATAAGAAACAGAGTGGCTGAAGCGATCTACAGTCCCAAGTTCAGCTCCCAACGAGGAATAGGTAATTCGAGAGAGTGAGCCCTTTAGAAGAAATCTTGACAGAGGAGCGTCCTAACCTCAAAGACTAGACAGGATGCCCAAAGTCGACCCGAGCCAGCTGAAACAAGTACTCGAAGAGAGCCTACTCATCCCAGGAGAGAGACAAAACCAGACATTGTGCCTGGTGCAGCAAAGGGTGAAGCTCCCAAAACAGGCCTTGTGAGGAAACCGACTCAGGTTGTTTTAGAATGAAGCAAGGTTGTTTTAGAATGGAAGGGCGACCGACGACTTGTGACGGCGGAGTCGGTCCAGAACGCTGCAGTCCAGGCGAGGGAACTCTTTGAGATACAAGGTACTGTGTATCTTGAGTACCTTGAAACTGAAGTGACTGATTCAGTCCAGCTGAACCTACTGCCAGCTATACATTGTGCTGAAGGGGAACACAAGCTTTTAACGTCAATCAGGATTGTAAATATATAAGTAGTATGTAGGGACGAGCAAATTAGTATTTGTCGTGGTGGAGCGTGGTGGAGCCGGAAGTGACGTCACCAGAAGTGACGTAGACCGAAAGTGACGTCACCGAAGTCAAGTGACCGGAAGCGGTAGTCACGTGACCGGATGTATGACATGTTTTGGTTGCGCATGCGCAAGTTTGAGAGGGGACTCCCTTAAAATCTATTTATAGAACGGGGAAACCCGAACTCGTCCCTATATACTACTTGGAGCTACCCTTATTTTTTTAGTATTGTTTGCGTATTTTCGTGCTGTTGTGATATGTGACTAGGGTAAATCGAGGTCATTAAATCGATTGGTGTAGGTTTCAAAGCCCTTACTCCGAGTGCGAACGAGATATCGGCCCTAATCGGCCCTAATTCGGCCATAATTTTAAATCGTTCTACTATAGGCTTATCATATATGGATTTGATGTACTTTAATACTTCTAAATTGATTGAAATAAGTAGTTAAGGCCTAAAACGTAGTTGTTTGAAATAATCGGCCTTTGGAAATTTGAGATCGTCTCTAAGTCGACCCAAGATCGGCCTTTATCAATACTATTAATAACAGGTTCCTATGATATATGGATTCGGGGTATCTTTAGACTTTTAAGCGATTGGTATAGGTATTTAAGTGCTAAAACGTACTGTTATACTGATATTGGCCCTTAGAAATCAAAGAGCGGCCTTAGTCGGCCCTTAATCATCCTTAATCAATACAATTAGTACTATGGACATATCATATATGGATTTGATGTATCTTTAAGCTTTTAAAGTGTTTAGTTAAGGAAGTTAATGGCTAGAACCTACTGTTATGAAGTTATCGGCCCTTTTAATTTTGAGATCGGCCTTAATCAATACTATTCGTACTATAGACCTATGATATATGGATTCGGGGTATCTTTATAGTTCTAAAACGATTGCAATAAGTGTTGTAGCGCTGTCATGTACTATTTTGATGATATCGGCCCTAAGAAATCAAAGATCGGCCTCAGTCGGCCTTAATTCGGCCCTAGATCAGTCTTAATCCGAACTTTTGGTACTATAGACATGTGAAATATGAAATCGGGATACCTTCATACTTCTTAATCGATTGGTCACCCTGTCAAGCTGATATCTGTTACTTTTAACAAGTCTCGTTCAGTTCGAGATCTTACGTGATTTCATTTTATCTCGATGTTTTGTTGTGTTTGTCACAAACAATTGTTGTTACATTTCATTTTTGATTATATTAATATCGTTTAGTTATGAAGTTTTGTTGTAATTGTATTCACAGTTCATGTTTCAGATCGTATTTTCGATGAAGTTATCGAATTTTTGTTGTCTTTATTGGCCTTTTTACGGGTTTTTGCTGCTGCTGCTGCTGCAGTGCCATATGCGAGGCATAATGGCTGCTGCTGCTGCGTCATATACCAGGTTGAATTACTGCTGCTGCTGCTGCTGCTGCTATGTCATATACCAGGTATATTTGCTGCTGCTGCTTCGTCATATATGACGTATAATTGCTGCTTCCGCCGCCGCCGCCGCCGCCGCCGCCATAGACTATTATTCCACCAACACCGCCGCCGCTGCTAAACTATCACAATCACAGATTAAAATCACCATTTTTACTAATTAATACCATGAAATCGCCATTTTTACCTTCCAGATACTTTAAACTAACTACTAATGTATCACTTAATGTTGATTTTATATCATTTATACTGGTATTTATTGTTCATGTTATCTTCAATATCGATTTGTTTACATATTTTGATGTGATTGTGTCATTCTTAACAAATATTTAATGGTTTATTTAAGTTTTGTTTCCATTAATGTCAATAAGTTTTAGCGTTTGTTGTATTTGTGTTCATTTAACGTTTTGTTTCATGTTTTGATGTCAAGGTTCACATTTGTTTTTATATTTTGTTGTAATTATTTTCATTATTTGTTGTATCTGTGGTTACATTTAACGTTTTATGTTAAGTTTTCATGTAATAGTTCATATGAATATCGTTAAGTTTAATGTTTTGTATCACTTTAGAGTCAAAGTTCATATTTAGTTTCATATTTTGTTGTAATTATTTTGATATTTCAATGTTTGGTATTATGTTTTGATGTCAAAGTTTTGATTTATTGTCGAACTTTGCTGTATTTGTTTTCATATTTATCGTTTCATATTGTTTTTAGAGTAAAGTTCAGATTTGTTTTCATATTTTATTGTAATCATGTTCATATTTAACGTTTTATGTCAAGTTTTCATGTAACAGTTCATATTAATATCGTTAAGTTTAATGTTTTGTATCTCTTTATCTTGATATTTATCATTTCATGTTGTGCTTTCATGTAACAGTTCATATCGATGTCTTTATGTAATCATGTTTTGTTGTGTCATTAGTCATATTTTACATTACATATTGTGATTTGGTGTTCAAGTTTGCATTTGTTGTCATTTATTGTTGTGTTTTTGTTCATACTTAACGTTATGTGTCGTGTTTTGGTATAAACATTCATGTCAATGTTTGCATGTTTACATATATTGTGTCTTTTAATGTTCATAGTTGAACATTTCTACTAGTATTTGGTGTTCTCATCAGAGTGTTTTCACATGTTGTATCACTTCATGTTCATGTTTTAACATTAATGCTTGTATTTTTGTTCATATTTCATGTTACATGTTGCGCTTTGATGTTCAAGTTCTCATGAATGTGGTTAATCTATAATGTTTTGTATCATATGATCTTGATATTTTAAGTTTCGTCTTTTGTTTTTGTGTAAATATTCTTATCAATGACGATATGTTGTCATAATGTTTGTCAATTCATTGGAGATTTCAAGTTATGTTTCAGTTTTGTCATTAAAGTTCATATGAATGTCATTTAATTTTGATATTTCAATGTTTCTGTTTATATTTTTGTTCATATCAATGTTAATATTCATATGTTTCCATGATTTATATCACTTTATAGTCATACTTAACGTTAGGTGTATGATTTGGTGTTAATATTCGTATCAATATTCATATGTTTACATATCTTGCGTCAGTTTATGTTGATGTTTCAATGTTTCTGTTCGTATTTGGTGTTTACATTCATATGTTGTACCATTTAATGTTGGTCTTTTAACATTTATGCTTGTATTTGGTGTTCCCATTCACAGGTTTTAATAGTGTGTTTTACTTTATGCTGATCTTTTAACATCTATGCTTGTATTTGTTGTTACATTCACAGGTTTTAATAGTTTGTATTACTTCATGTTAATGTATTAACATCTATGCTTGTATTTGTTGTTCACATTCATAGGTTTTCATATCATGTATCACTTCATTTTGATCTTTAACCATTTATGCTTGAATGTATTGTTCATATTGTCTTCAATATCACTTTATTTTCATATTTTCTATTACTTCATAATAATCTTTATGTTTGTATTTATAGTTCATATTGTCTTCGGTATCTATTTGTCTTCACTTGATGTTCATTTCCTCTTGTTATCGTTCATACCAAAGTGGTTACATACTTTTGTTCATTCATAGTCATAGATGACCTTATGTTTTTGTTTGTCATTAGAGTTTATATGAATGTCGTTCAAATTTGATGATTTGTTATATTTATGTTAATATTTAACGTATCATGTTATGTTTTCATGTAATAGTTCATATCGATGTCATTATGTTGTCATGTTTTGTTGTGTTAATGTTCATATGTTTACATGTTTTATATCGCTTTATAGTCTTAGTTAACGTTAGGTGTATGATTAGGTGTTCACATCAATTTGTTTCCATATGTTGTATCAGTTCATGTTCATGTTTTTACATTAATGCTTGTATTTTTGTTCATATCTCATGTTACATGTTGCGTTTTGATGTTCAAGTTCTCATGAATGTGGTTAATCTATAATGTTTTGTATCATATGATCTTGATATATTAACGTTTCTGTTCATATTTGGTTCATTTGGTCGTCAGTTTCAATTTGTTTTCATAGTATCACTTGATGTATCGTCTTCCACTGATTGTTAACATTCATAACAAAGTTAATATGTTAATATGTTACGTGTTCATTCATAGTCATAGTTAACGTTTCGATATGTGTTTTGATATCAATATTATGTTCATATTTCACGTTTCGTAGGAATTTTGATGTAAACATTCAGTAAGTCACCATTTTTGAAACAAAAAGTGGATTGAAAGCGTACATAATATTGACCAATCAAATTGCAGGGATTTCAACCAATCAAAAGCCTCCATTTCCAATGGATTGACCAATCAGAATGCAGGGAAATCAACCAATCAGAAACCGTCTTATAAAGTGAACCAACCAATCACAGCCGTCGATACAAATGACTTTGACTATATAAAGGCGCAATCAACCAGCTTCCCCAGTCGCCAGACTTCCATTCTTCTGACCAGAAGTTAAAATGTTCACCTGTGAAAAATGCCCTAAGATGTACACCGAAAAGCGGAGTTTACAACGACACGCGAAGTGCCATTCAGAGAATATTCAAGAGTTCAGCTGTACCAAGTGTGAGAAAAAAATTCGACCGAGAAGACAACAAAAGAAGGCATGAAGCTTCCCATGACTACACATTGAAGTGTGATGTCTGTGGCCAATATTTCAACGACCAATCTAACCTCAAGCGTCACTGTGCTATACATGAAAGACCAGGTGCCAAACCTACGAAGCTTTTGATGATGAACAGACCCAACACATCATAATCTGGAAAAGAGGATAAACCATCTATAAAGCAACCTGAAAGCAGCAAGAAAATACCAACCGACCCATCAGTCAAGACTATTTCCACAACAGCAACCGATGAGGATCCTACCAAACCATACGTCTTGCCCGAAGATCGTGACACTCGACAGTTGTACCTAGAAAACTGGTCAAGCATTGGCAATGCACAACATACAGGAAACCTTATACAGGATCGATACAACTTCGTTTTGGACAACAGCTCTCTACCAAATATCCCAGAGAAATTATGGGAAATTTATCATCAACAGACGTCAGCCTTTAAAATTAATATTTCTTTTGGCTTTATTTTGCGGAATTTAGAAACGGATGAATTGAGATACTATCATACCAGCCAGAATAACACCAGATTTTTGGAAGTGCCCATGCTAATAAAGAATAAAGAAGATCTTCACCAGCTTATCGATGAACTAGACCGACAGGATCTCCTGGAATACATAAGACAACAGAGACCTCACACCAAATGGACAATACATCTTCTTACGAATATGACATTCTACATCAACAAAATCAAACACACCCAATAGCTTAAATACAAATGGGACGGAGGGAGGGTAATGCGGCCTATCCTATCGGATAGCCAGTCACAAGCCTTGATAAACGCAGAGTGACCTCCAAGGAACGAGAAAATAATGTAGTTCAAGGAGAATGCCTTAGTGGTTAGGTTATGGAAAGGGGAAAGTGGCTATGGTTATTAAAAAGTATAAAATCAAATAAAAATTAGGATTTAAAAAATGAAGAAAATAAGAAATAATTGAAAATAAATGAAAATAGTAGTCATGGGCTAGGTTAGAGGTTGGATAGAAGGGAGATAACATGAGAATATTAAAATAACATTCGAAAAAAAAATGAATATAGAGTTGTCATAGCAATTAAGAGTTAGAGTTCGAAGTTGGATAAAAGGGGGATAGCATGAGAAGATTAGAATTAGATTCGAAAACAAAAAACGAACAATAAAATAAATGAATAGTGAATGGTCATAGCAACTTTGGTTAGGGTTAGAGGTTGGGTAAGGGAGATAACTCCAATAGTTTACGAATATGAAATAACATTTGAGAAAAAATGAATATAGAGTTACCATGGGTTAGAGATAAAAGGGAGATAACTCCAATAGTTTGAGAATATTAGAAAAGAACTAAATATTATGGAGGTATAGAAAAAACTGCAAAAAGGAATGGTTAGGGTTAGTCGTGAATAAAAACAACAAATTCAGAAAACGAGTGTATAAGAATTGAGAGAACACATAATAATGCATACAAAAAGTAAAACGATTAGGGTTTAGGATTAAGATTTGGATTAGTGTAAGTATGAGTTGGATGGAGTTAGTTATAATACATCTAAACAAAGTCATAGCTGCTTATCTTACAACACTACAACAAAAGGTTTAGGTAAAAGGTTAGGGTTAAAGTTAGATTATAAATAGAATGGGGTTATATCATGGTTAAGGTTAGATAACGGTGAGGGTTGTGGTTATATACATTAGGGTTAGGGTTACTTTTATATACATTAAGGTTACTGTTAGTTAGGGTCAATAAATTATGGATAGGCTTAGGTTGAGGGTTAGATTTTAAGGTATAGGGTAAAAATTAGGGTTAAAGGCAATACCAGAATGAACTGTTTCCTCGGCCATCTTCTTCTTGTTGGAACTCTAACCATATTCTTGCTGGAACACTAACCCCTTTTTTAACCATCTCTTCTTGCTGGATCTCTAACCCTTGGTCTGGATCTCTAACCATCTTCTTCTTGTGTATCAACTCAGTACTCTTTTTAGTTCGAGATATCATATCTCTTGTTGAACTCAAGTTCAAGTTAAAGAAAGTTAAAGTTAAAGTTAAAAAGTTAAAAGTTAAAGTTAATGTTAAGATTAAAGTTAAAAAAAAACTCAAGTTCGAGATATCAAATCTCTTGTTGAACTCAAGTTCAAGTTAAAGTAAAGTCAAAGTTAAAGTTTTAAAGTTAAAAGTTAAAGTTATTAAGTTAAAGTTAAAAGTTAAAAAAAACCTCAAGTCCGAGATATCCAATCTCTTGTTGAACTCAAGTTAAAGTTAAAGTTAAGTCAAAGTTAAAGTTATAAAGTTAAAAGTTAAAGTTATAAAGTTAAAAGTTAAAAAAAACTCAAGTCCGAGATATCCAATCTCTTGTTGAAATCACGTACAAGTTAAAGTAAAGTCAAAGTTAAAGTTTTAAAGTTAAAAGTTAAAGTTATAAAGTTAAAGTTAAAAGTTAAAAAAACTCAAGTCCGAGATATCCAATCTCTTGTTGAACTCAAGTACAAGTTAAAGTTAAAATTAAAGTTAAAAAAAACTCAAGTTCGAGATATTACACCTCTTGTTGAACCCAAGTTCAAGTTATAAAATGACTAACCTTTCAGGAACTCTAACCATAATCTTCTTTCACCATTGGTCTGGAACTTTAACCATTTCTTCTTGTTGGAAACTTAACCATTGGTCTGGAACTTTAACCATATCTTTAACCATCATCTTCTTTCACCATTGGTCTGGAACCTTAACCATTTCTTTTACCATCATCTTCTTTCACCATTGGTCTGGAACATTAACCAATTCTTTAACCATCATCTTCTTTAATCTTAACCCTTTCGTCTTGCTTCAACTCTAACCATTGACTTCGTCTTCAACCGTTGGTCTGGAACTTTAACCATTTCTTCAACCATCTTCTGGAACCATTTTCTTCTTGTGTAACAACTTAAACTCCTTTTAAAAACCCACTCTGCATTTATCTGGGCTTGTGACCGGCTATCCCGAAGGATAGGCTGCATTAGCTTTTTTTTTTTTAAATTTTCTTTTTTTTTTCTTTTTTTTTCTTTTTTTTTCATTTTTTTTCTTTTTTTTCTCTAAATTTTGTTATCAGGAAACAGCCGACTTTTGTACAAAGTGGGCTGTTCATGCATTGGATGATAAGTCTCCCACCTTCAAATACAACAGTCGGGAAACCTACCTTCCAAAGTTCAAATATCCAGCGGTGCTGTAGACACTCCATCAGCCGACACTTTTCTCTTCGGGTAGAAGTAGGAGAAGCCACTCTTTTCTTGCAGGTAGGTAACGACTTGGTTGTCCACTGTTCTGAAGCCTCTGTTGGTACCAGTTCCGGAACTCCTCGTAAGTAGAACGTCCATATACTTCACCTTGGTCACCTGGTTCGTCTTCCTATTGATGCCCTTGCAACTGAACTTATCATCCTTTCCGCAGCAGTAGTAGGTCTTGCTGCACAAGGCGATGATACCATCTCCACTGTACTCTTCCTTGAACAAGCCTGGAGTCCTCTTGTCGTACGCTGCATGCTCTGGAGTGTCTTGTCTATGAAACCAGTTGGTCTTCTCCATTTCGCACCGCTGTCTCATCTCGGGTTTTATCACCTCTTCCAACGTCTCTGCAGATAGAGCCATGTATGCACTATCGGTGTCCATGGAACAATACTGGAAGTCCCTTCTGTCCACAAATACATCCAGGAAGTCGTAATAAAACTCCAACATTCTCAGCTTGCATTGTAAAATAATGAATATCAGCAGATAGTAACATTCAAACCAAATTCGACAAAATCTATTTTGTTCGAAATATATCATCAAATTGTCAAATGCTAAGTCCGCCGTGCACGGTCCCGGCGTATGAATAGGCCCGCAGCATCCTCTGAGCTTGGAGTATGAGTCTTCCTAACAGAGGACCCCGGGGGAACCCCGGGATATAGAAATAGGACCTAGTATCTCCGGCTTGCGGGGTGTGACCCCTCCTAGACGGAGGCTGACCCCGAGGGTCCCGGAATATAGAAATAGGACCCATTCCGTGGTTGTGCGGGATTAATAAATACACAACCCATTTTTCGGATGGGATGTAAACTCAGGTCCACGTGCTGGAAGAAATGCCACGCTTCCTGCACGTTAAAGAACCCTTGTAGCAAGCTCTTTTTGGGGTGGTCCGTAGGTGATCGGCTACAAGGCTAAATTCCCCGCCCTTGACGATTTCACCCTACTTTTCCAGTGGCAGTCGGAATTTCCCGTCCCATGGCCCTTTCCATACCCCAAAGTGATTATTTATTGACAAACTTGTTCTCGTCTTGATATAGCTGAAATGTTGCTGAGTAGACGTTAAACAATATTCAATCAATCAAGCAAATGCTATATGATGTCACAATTATTTTCCTGATATACACCGTGTCAATGGACTTTAAAAAATCCTAAAGGTTAAGTCTTAGTAAATAATTGATTTTATTAAGTGAGTTCGAATGCACCCTGCACATCAATAAACTACAGTGTATATATACATTGTGCAATATTTGTGTAAATAAATATACTGTTTTTTTTAATTTGCCTTGGTAAAAAGGGATTCTATTTGATAGAGGGAGTAACAAAATTACCGTACAGTGTGTTCAAGAGCCGTAGTTAATAGTTATCAGAACAGTTTAGTGAAATAGTAATTTTTTGAGTCAAAAATTAGACTCGAAAAAAATCGTTTATAAAAAATTGTGTCGTTAAATGCAGTAAGGCGTCGCGATTTGAAGATTTCCGATTGCATTTAAGTCCAAGATCTTAAGATATGGTAATATAAATATCATTTTATGGGGTCGTATTACAGAGGATTTTGACTTTCAACGTTTTTTCTAAGATTATGTTTTCTTATGTTTCGGTATGATTTTTGACTGATAATGCTATTCTGGAATGTGTTCAAATCATTTTAAATCAATTCATTTAAATTACATATTTATTTGCTTGTATAGTTTTGTTTCCTTTCTGTAATATAAATTGTTGCAACAGAATAGTCTTTTTACCCTAAAACAAAAGTAAATTTACAGGAAAAACAGTTTTTTTATGTCTTTTATCATCTCTTTCATTTCATATATTCTTACGAGACTGAATTTCTTCAGGGACATGTAAAGGATCTTAAAATAAACCAATCTAACTTACAGATATATTGATGACGTCTTTCCGTCAATAACGCATCTTTTGCTAAAAAGACGCCATTAATGTATCCGCCAGAACTAGAGATAAAGGAAACGACAGAAACCACTAGATTTAGATCTTTTTGGGCTTATATCTTGAATTTCACGAGAATGGTCATCTCAGTACGATAAAAGGGACGATGTTAATTTCAAAATTATCAATTTCCGTAACATGAACAGTAATATTCTAGCTTCTGCTGAGTGCATGTTTCATACTTGTCTGAATACGCAAAAATTATACAGACCAGTTCATTAGACATAATTATCTCTGCGACCGCCTTATTAATGAAGGCTTCAACAAATTCCGTCTCATGAGGTCATTACAAAAGTTCTTAAATACTTATCAGTCCGTTGTTAAAAAAATTTGAAGTATCGGTACGAACTCTGATTCAAGATTCGTTTTTTTTTGCTTAGTATTAGGATAAGCATTTCTTTTCACTATTTACTGCCTTTCAGTAGCAATTGCTGTTGAGTTGCTACCGGACACTACCACAATGGAAGGGGGGGGGGGGGGTTGGCATGCCATGAAATCGGTTTAACCCACAATTTCTTATTGAAACGCCTGTATCTATAGAACGAAAAGGAGGGATACGGGGAATATGTCAAAGAGACAACGACCAAAAGGGGGTAATAGCAACTCAAAACCACCATAAGATCTGCAATGAATGGGGAGGAAAGTCAGGACCATTGTGGTCGACAATTTTCTAGTGGTTCCCTTCTGATTTGTCTTCTTCTCTCATAAATATTGGCTCTTAACAACTCTGTTCGGTAATTTTATTATAACCCCCATTCATTGAGCATACAGTACTTAAGGAGTCTCACTCGTCACATTTTTGAATTTGTGTCAGATTTCGGAATTCTGTGGTTTTGTCCAGTTCAATGGCCTAAAGAAATTTTCACACGGACCCCCACTTTTTATTTCATGAATATGTTCTATAGGTCAAATTAAGACACCTGACAAGTTTTCATAAAATTCTTGATATAACTTCTTAGCTTTTAGACAAAAAATAATCCTAATGTTAAATTAAGGGAAAATCCAGAGAAATCAATTTTCCGCCAATTTTTAATGACTTGTATCTCGGTAAAATGCACATGGACCTATATATTTCTTTTTACCGTTTTATTTAGTCTTCAATGCTGGGTAAATTAAAATAGGTTTCAAGAAATCCTTGATATAAACAATATCAGGAGTGAGCCTCTTTAAATGAAAGTCTACCGATCAGCGGATAAAAAGGAAAAAATATATAGTATTCAATCCTAAAGAACTTAAAATTATTAACCTTCATATATATTCAGTGACATCAGGTGATTGAGAATGGTGATCATGTCCCTGGCCAGTAAACGCCACTCACAGTATCGTTAAGATAATCGAGGATAATGAAGACACAAATCTCCCTGAAAATATCAATTTCGATTTGTACACTGGCAAAGCAAATAGTTTAAATCTGTTGAAGAATTGACTGTAACCATAGAGTTTCTGGAAGAAAAGGAGCGAAATAACAAAGGTGAATATATTTCTAACTAAACAGATTTTGAAAGTGCGTTTATATTCTTCACAAATTCACTTTACTTTCTACATGTGACGAAATCAATGTTACAGGTCCCATGTTCAAGTAGCGAGCACTTGCTTTTGCTTGTGACTTTGAAAATACTCCGTTTATGCAAGGACTATGACGAAAAGGATATTTTTAACATGGATGAAACGCTATTGTTTTATAAGGACACATCGAAGAAAACCTTTTACGAGAAGGGCTCTCATTTTGCAAGTGGGAAAAGATCCAAAGAAAGGATAACGATAGCGCTATACAGCAGGTTCACTGAGGAAAAATTGAAACCATTATAATTGGGAAAGCTAGACAGCCCATGTGTTTCAAAAATGTTAATACAGAGACATTACCGGTATTTTTTATTCAATTTTATGTAACATTGTTGTTTGAATTTATAAATTGTATTCCTTTGAAACTAATCACAGATATATATTGTAAATGTTCAAAGAGAGACAACCTATGTTAACAGACTTAACACAAGATTGTTTTCAATCTTGAGGATGGCTTCGATCTGTATATAAAGACCACCCGTCTATAGTGACCTTTTTATCTTTGTCCCTTGAAAGGTCACTATAGACAGGTTTAACTGTACATCGACAAACTAATGCAATAACAAAAAGCCAGGTGGAATAAACGTCAAAAATGCAAAACATTAAAATATGACAATAAAGAAACTACACACAAAAAAAAAAAATACGCGAAAGAAAACATAAAACAGACACACAAAGATAAAGGGCAGTTTTTTACGAAACGATTAACGGAAGTTAAATTTACCAGTTTTATTATAAAACAATGAATATGAATGGATCTTAGCACTCAAAACAGCATCGTTTGAAGGAAAGTTATAAACATCATTATACAATTAAACAAATAGAAAATAATTTACTACAAGTGTAAATAAAATTGTAGGTTTGAAATAATAATAAAAATCATCATGGAAAAGAGACATCAACATCGGAGGGACTATGATATTAAAATGATAAACCAGGTTTGCCAGAGAGTTTTCAGTACATCATATGAAAATCAGGTAACAACGATAATGACTAGGTCAATATTTTAAAAAAAAAAAAAACTTAAATTTGTATGTATAGTAAGGTAAGTGAGAACCGAACCGTCAGTCTAAAAAGAACAATCCAAGGACAATGGCAACGTCGGAAAAACAAAGATTTCATAGACAAGCAAGAGTTAATATAAGGATGGAAAATTGTCTAAATTTTATATAAGGAATACAAATTATTTTCTTAATCAAAATGTTTAAGTCTTAAGATTGAAAATAAATAAACGTAAAAATAAATATATAAATAAATAAAGAAGCCTGAGAATGTGTGTAAAATTACATCAGAAATAAACAGCATTTTAAAATAAGAAAAAATATTCTAAATCTTTTATTCAATTAATAATAACCGTGTGACAAAACAACCTAGACATAAGGTAAAAATTATCAAAATTGTTAAATAAACTTTCGTCTCTTTAAAGTTGTAATTGGATTTATTTAGAACAGCTGTTGACAAGATTTGAGAGACACTTATCTGAAAATGTTAATTGCAAAATAAGCATGAAACTTACATATGTGTTAACTTTAAACTTTAGGACACAATCTTTTGTTTAACCAAAATTAAGTAGGAAATTGAATTTAGGGAGTACAATTAATTAAGCGTCTACCTTAATGGACAAAGGGTATATAAACGTGTGCATGATTTGTTGTCTTCAAAATTGAATTGTGGACAATAAATCATGTACAAATAATTGTGTTCCATTTAAGGTTAGTAAAGATTTCGGTACTTAAGAGTTAAAATTTTGTTAAAGTTAAAAGTAAAAAGATTTCGATTTTAAATTCTGAAATTGGCAAGTTAAATTTAAATTGTTTTCAAACGTTAAACCTTAATATCGTTATTCATTATCAATCAGAAGACAACATTTAGAATGTAAGTAAATGTTAATAAATGTTAACAGTTTTTCGTAAATTTCAGTATAAAATGAATTTCATATGTACTTGAACAAAAATAACTTATAAAAAAATGTTCATTTACGGAAAAGATGAAAATAAAGGTAACAATATAAATTTATATAATTAGTTAAACTCAAATACGCTGCTCAAAATTTGGTACGGGAAATGATTAACACGGGTTTGATATTTGTTTTAGGTTAATTTGGGGTGATAAAGTTTAATATTGTATTTTTATAATTTCAGATAATTTTATGTAAATAATAGAAAAAATGAATCATGGTAATTGTGTTCCATTTAAGGTCCCAACATGCCGAGTCCGGGCGAGCTCAAGAAACACCTAAAATGAGCTACGCAAAACTAAGAGCTAGATTTCCCACACAGAAGTAAAATCAGAAGTTAGCTCAGTTCCCGAAACAAGGAAATTAACATCGGTGTAGTGGAGAAATGAGCATGAGAAACAACCAACCCCAATACACGGCATAATATCTACCTCACATGTTTTGAATTTAACTTCAAATTATAAACCTGTAGTATTTCTTTGATTATAAAATTCTCTCTATTAAGATTCATGTTATACTTAAAGCAATGTCCTTGAGAAAATTAATTGGCCTACTACCGAAAAAAACGACATCTTGGTTCTACAATGTATTTATGGATTACTTTGTTTCATGTGCATTTACTCCTTATACTTACATTGGTTAGGTTAGGTTAAAACACTGGGAAGCTAGAGAGATTATAGGAATTGATTAATTGTAGTTTTGTTTCCAAACTATGCCGATTGTACACGCCAAACACAGGACATATGTCAACGCTTGAGGTTACGTTCCGAAATGTGTGCAATATTTTCTTGTTCTGAATAAGAGAAAATGTGCCCTTTATTCTGTCTACCATCACGTCAAACATCCCCTGTGCCTCTGTACCGGCTGTATTTGGACTAAATACAAATTGATACTCATATGATCTCTTGTGGTTTGCTATTAAGCAAACATTGTAATACGTTCTACAATTTGCAAGGTAAAAAGACCAACCGCTGACGTTCCTAGTCCCAACATAGTGATAATTATCAACTTTATCCCGTTCTGCAATCCCAAATTCTAGTATCAATCTTCTGGGTTTTAGTGTACTTGTTATCTGGTATTGAAACTTCACAGTATAATAAATAATGGTATTGTCTTGTACACAGTGGTCTGCTATAACTCCTTGATAGTTTTGTAACAGGCCATCACTATTATCACAAATAGGCGTTTCTGATGAATTATGGGTACTTAAAATTTTCTTATCTTCTGATAGGAAGAGGTATTTGTATTAAGTAGAGCTTTCAAACTTCATATCAAACAAGACATCATCAGCTGAAAACACAAACAACAAATTGCTGAAGATTTGCTCATAAGTTATATCTCTTCAGTGCAGGAATCAAAATAAAAATTTAACAACAGAAAACTGATACAAAACATTCAATATTTAATATCAAAATATTAATTCAGTAAAATCAACATTAATCACAGATGTACATAACAAAGCTAAATTTAGCTTAGATCAAAGCTGCAGAACAAAACTAAAGTAAGCTTTGATCGCAGCTGCAGAGAAAAAAAAACAAAATTAGCTTAGTTTACATGTGGAGAGAACAAAACTAAAAATAGCTTTTATCACACTTGCACAGATCAAAACTAAAATAAGCTTTTATCACCGATGTACATACCAAAGCTCAAATTAGCTTAGACCGCAGGTGCACAGAACAAAACTAAAATTAGATACGTTCACAGCTGCATAGAACAAAATTAAAATTAGCTGAGATCACAGCTGCACAGAATAAACCTAAAATTATCTTCTATCACAGCTGCACAGATTAAAACTAAATTAGCTTTTATCAAAGATGTATATATCAAAGCTGAAAGTAGATGAAATCACAGCTGTAGCAAACAAATTAAAATAAGCTTAGATTGCAGCTGTACAGAACAAAGCTTGAATTAGCTTGGATCACAGCTGGAGAGAAACAAAACTAAAATTAACTTTTATCCCACCTTCACAGATCAAAACTGAAATTAGCTTTTATTACAGATGTACATACGTAAGCTGAAATTAGCTTAGATCGCAGGTGCACAGAACAAAACTAAAATTAGATTAGTTCACAGCTGCAGAGAACAAAACTAAAAAAGTTTAGATCACATTTGCAGAGAACAAGATTAAAATTAGCTTCTATCACAGCTGCACAGAACAAAACTAAATTAGCTTTTATCTCAGATGTATATATCAAAGCTAAAAGTAGCTTAAATCACAGCTACAGCAAACAAATCTAAAATAAGGTTAGATTGCAGCTGTACAGAACAAACCTAAATTAGCTTCTATCACAGCGGCACAGAACAAAGCAAAAATTAGCTTAGATCACAGCTGCAGAGAACAAAACTAAAATTTGCTTAGATTGCAGTTTCAGTGAACAAAACTAATATTAACTTAGACCACATCTGCACAGATCAGAACTAAAATTAGCTTAGATCACAGCTGCAGAGAACAAAACTAAAACACGCTCATATCACAGCTGTATAGAGCATATTACTTTCACTTTGCTTGCAATAATATGTTCACCGGCATGTTTGTTTGCGCCAAAAATATTAGTCGTTTGGTCAATTTGTCAAATAATTTATTGCCCCTTTTAACATTATTTTTGTTATATATATTTGCATTTTTCAAATTCACTATATTGATAAATTGACACGTTTACAATTAATTTTATAGATCTATAGTATACCTCCTAATCATGTACTTCGATGTAATACATCAAAAGAATATGACCAGGAAAAAAATTGTTTTTAGCTTTCTAGCAAAATGAGTAATTTTAAATATTGAAATTGGTAAAAAAAAAGGAGTCAGGCAATTAACATCCGAGTGGGCCTGACAATTCAAAACTAGTTACCGTATGTTGTAAATTCGATGAGATTTTTATCAATACAGTAGCGCATTAAGTCCGTTTTTTTTAATTTCCAAATTGCAGTTTCCGTTGAATTAAATTTTCATTTTGCGAATGTGCTTGTCGCTTCTAAGAAGCAAAAATGTACAAGACCTCAAATTCATCACCTCTTTGCGATCGTAGATCTATTTTTTTTATATTCAAGCCACATTTCAAATTCCTGTCACAACTCTTTCTGTTATCACACTCCCCAAGAATTTTGCAAATAGACACTACTTTTTTTGTAATCACATGATAGACACTAGTTCTCGTCTGAAACATGATTTTTGTGACTACAGAATGCAATATATACAGGATATTTATTTTGCTAACACTTTCCTTTGTGGATACGTATTTCCTGATCTTTGCTGTACATCTACAAAACTGTATTTGTAGTGTTTATCACATAGAGTTGATATGTTTTTTTTAGTAAACTTAAATTATCTACCTTTAACACATGATTTGCTTCGAATGAATACATCATATTTTATCCATGTATCATCACTGCTTCCACAGATTAACGTTTCTTCGTCTGAAATGAACAGCATAACGAAATTTACTGTTGGTTATGCAACTTCAATTAGTTTATTTCATGAACATAATATAACTTAGCTTAGTGTCCGATGCATTCAGTAGAAAAAAGAAGGGAAACGGGGACAACGACTAAAAGGGAGTAATAACAACTCAAAGCCACCATAAGATCTTCAATGAACGGCGAGGAAACCACAAACCAGACAGTAGGTCGGGACCGGCCCCTAAATAAAGAGTGATCAAGTTCAGCGACATAAAGTAAACTAAATAAAAAAAATAATAAAACAAGACACACAAAGGCTTGATAAATTTACTGACTTAGGACAGGTGCAAAGCTGCTGCAGCGGGGTGTATTGATAGCTTTTTGTCAGACTGTCTCATTGTACTTTGGTCATTAAAGCTGTTTTGTCTGATGCATTCAGTTTCATTGTATTTGGTAGCTGTTTAGTCACGTTGAAACTGTTCAATGTCCTTATGTCCAGGGCAATGGGAAAGATGAAATTCGAATCAACAGCCATCAAAACCATTAAACTGAATGCATTGGACTTAACAGTTGTAATTCAATAAGGAAATAAAGACAGCTTGTATTTTACGAAACAACAAGACTTAATGCATAGACTAGACCATATTCGACGTCTAATAGCTATAAAGACATACGGAGAACTTGACGGGCTGACTAAACAGACGTAAAAAATGAAACTGTATCCATTTGACTAAATAGTTGAAAGGAGTTAATGACACCATAATAGTCTGCATTTGACGTAGGAGCTATCAAAACAATGAGACAAAATACACTTGGCTGTAAAGGCATCAGGAAAATGATAGCGTCTGCACAGAGATTTGTCAAATTTAGCTTTAAAATTGCTCGATATTACATTTGGTCGCCATCTAATAGTGTTACTGTTTTATTATAATGTACAAACGTCAAACTAAAAAACCGAATTTTGTATTAGGACTGAAGTATTTATCTTCTTGCTCGATGAATAACTCCTTTTGCTCAGCCAGCTGGTTGAATATATCCGACTTCAAAGGCCGATTCTGAAGCTATCAAAATAATCATGTTGACTAACACATTGATCAAGTAATTAAATTGACAAAATGAAGTTCTACATCGTTGAGTGTCTTTCTTACAGTCAACGCGAAGATGCTCCATGCATATGTAAAAGCAGATGAATTTGGAATGTTTTGCATGTCTTAGGATGTGTGGTATAAATCACCTTAAAAAAGCAATAAATGACAGAAATTAGCGGAAAAACGAATGTAATTATTCATGTTATTATTGATTAACGCATTTAGCAATTGTCAATTTTTTAAATATGTTTTGAACTGATAAACAAGGAAATTTCAATTCAAATAAGGGATATTTTTTCTACAGCATACTTAAAGGAGTACTGCCTAGAATACCTGTGTCTTCGGTACTTTAATTTGACATGGTCGAATGTTTGGTATGCGTCTAGGCAACTTAAATGCATGACTGTTGAACACATTTATTAATTAACAACTTCAACAGTATATAAAGCATAAAAATACTTTAAATTCTGTGATATCCATATCAGTATTCTGTTAGGTATCTTTACTATTCATCATGCGGTTTTTTAATAAACATAAAGCAGTGGTACAAAATGTAGATAAATATTTAATAGGTTTAATGCATTCAAGAAGAGATGTATAGAAAGTCTCAAGAATTTCAAAACCTTCAAAGGCAAAAATCAGCAGCGGAAAAAAGGCACAAAGTATAACAAATGATAAACGTACCTTGATTAAAAAAGTAGTATACAATACAGCCAGTAACACCTGCAATGATACATCCAATTAACAAACCAATCAACAAATATAATACTTTTGGTCCACAGTCAAGCGCATTGTAAGTTCTGACGTATGATTTCTTTTCCAATGTCTTTTCAGTACTATCCTCTAAATCATGTCTCGATTCCTGAAGTTTAATACTTCTACCTTTATTTATGCAACTGTTGATTGTATCGTATGAGTATTTCGATTGCGTTGCTCCCATACTGTCAACCATTTCGTAGTGCAATTCCAGATTTTCAATATTTCTACCCTTAGTTGTGACACTGTCAATGCTATCGTACGAATGTTTCGCTGTTGTCTCTTCAGTATTGTCCAATATCTCGTATCCCAAGTTCTGAAGTTCAAAACTTCTGTATTTAGTTGTGCCATTATCGACTGTATCGTATGAATGTTTCTTCAGTGTCTCTTGTGTACTGCCTAAATCGTATCGCGATTTCTGTAGTTCAATATGTTTGTCTTTAGTTTTACCACTCTCGATCGTATCGTACGAATGATTAGCAATATCCTCGTCAGTACTATCAATTATCTCATATTGGAATTTCTGAAGTTCGATATTTCTGACGTTAGCTGTCCCTGGGGTAGTCATTGTGTTCTGTATATAATATATAATGGACTAATTTTGTTTGAAAATGTAAGGAAAAAATTAAGAAAAGAATAATAACACGCACTCCATATATAAAAAGACAAATATTGATAAAATAAAAAAATATAAATATCGCTGGATTTGACTGTTAAAGAATATTAAAAGATGAGTTGGCTGAAGAATAAAACAAATGACGAAAGAAAAATGGGATTGACAGTTGTGCGCCTCCCGTGTACGTTTGGCACTTGGTAAGGCGAATGTTGACAAAATTTTCTTTTGGAAAACAAAATGGGAAGGATATCAAAATTCCCTAAACTGCTAACCATTTTTCAATTGTTGGACAATAACGTCTGTAAAATGGTTTCCAAATAATTGTATATATTTTTGAGTTAAAAAGTTAGAAAAATCAATCTATTTGAATTTGAACTAGATTTTCAAAGTTTGCAAATATCAAAATTGTAATGCTTGGATAAGCGTTTCTCAACAGAAAAAATGAATTTGTACCCATTTTATTGCCGACTTTGAATAAAAATTGTGCAATATGAAAAGATATTCATAGGTTTCATTATGAGTGAGGCTTGTATATCTCTTAATATCAACTCGAGCTATTTAATTACACAATAATAATTAACGAGCTTCGGTGAGTTAATTGTTATTTGTAATTAAATAGCAAGAGTTGATAACAAGCGATATGCAAGCCTCTTGTGTTGTGAAACTTATTTTTCTTATAATAAATTTCATTTGTAAACTCTTCTCTTGTGCTCCCCCAATTATATTCATTTAGTTTGTTGTGTTTGTGAATATATTGAATATTGGTTATATACTTTAAACTTATCCTTATAATGAATGTAAAGTTTAACAATAAATTTTTCCGTATAAAAAGTAGAAACTATAAACAACGATAAGTGTTGCATTATAAGCAATGTACACAACATTCAATAGCAATGAGAAGTACAGGGTTCCACGCTGGTGACAAAATGGGTATCTTTTCAGAAAGCTCGGTTGAATTGTAATTACAGTTTTCAACATCCACAATAAAATTATTTTCTGCTTGTCAGTTGAGTGAAAATGATACAAATTATTTGTAATTAAATGTAGTTGTAAATTTCTATATCTGTGGTAACTGATTCGGATGTCTATTTCCACACGTCAATGATCTAAATACACATTATATCATTACATCAACAGAGGAAAGACACTTATTTTTAGCAATATAATAATATATTTCAAGTGGCTAAAACATATTCAACTGTTTTGGGAGAATGAATTAATATGTTTGTACACACGAAGCTCTTTTTTTTCATTTCTTCTCCTCTCCAATAAAATTAAAAAATAATGCAGACGACATAATGAAATAAGCACGGAATTAAAATGACAAAGGAATTTCCATGACGCGGTTTTGACCCTATGTGTGACCTCTAGAACAACCAATGAAAATAAGGCTGAAAAATTATCTAATCATATGAAAAGCCAATGAAATAATAGCATAACAGTTATCAGTGAGTGATACGAAAATTATCTAATCGTGTAAGAAATACATATTGCTGCAACATCATAAGAGAAATTTTGGTAGATCTCAATTTCCTCTGCAGAATTTTTTTTCTTAACAAAGACTACAAGTTTTTTAAATTACTAACAATTTTGAAACTCACAATCTTCAGCATGTAATGTAATGCTCTTACTTGCTATTTCACTTTCTGCTGATAAACATGTAAAACAAAGGTGAACAATTTTGTAAATAAATTCTCCGAAATTTACGAATATATCAAGATTATAAATATTGATAGAGTTTCTTTGACTCAATCTTCCATTTCTTTTAATGTTTTAAGCAAATTTGGAGAATATACTACCCTTATATTCGTGTACATGGAGAACCTAAAAGTAAACTACAAAAAAGAATACTGAAAGTTAAATCCTCATTGTAAAACAAAATGAACACTCAGACAATTTATATTGTAGCAGCATAGTACAATCTAAACAATTTTAAAACATTAGTTTTATTTGTGGTAACGTAAACACAATGTCAAATATTATGGAAAATATTGATCACTTCAAAATAAAGTCTTTATCTTGTTGATTTTGGATTCACGTCGTTTTCTTTTTTAAGAGAGTTGCACTCAACAGATTGTGTGTCAGCCAGCTGCTACCTATAGCAAAACCGAACTTAAGGTGGTACGGGGGTCTAAAATTTTGTCAGATAGAATTTTCTGATATTTTTATGAATTACTGTTTGTTGTAAGAGCATACGAAAAATAAAATAAAAATAAGGGGTCAACGGCCATATAAGGATGAAATATGAAATGTAAAAATCTGCTACTTTGGTTGAAATAATAGGGAAAATTAGCGAATTCTAACAAAATTTTTAATTATTTTAATTACATCAGATAGAATTTTTTTTAAAACTGGTAAATCAATAACTTATATACGGTCCTTCAATTTCTATGAAAAAAAAATGGGGGTCACCGAAATCATTTTTTAATAAATCGCGAAAAACACATTTTTTCCTATTATTTCTATACAAATTATCTCCCGTTAATTGAACTGGAGTCAGCTGAAAGGTTCGATATTCTGCATGGTTACGCAATAAAAGTGGCATATTTCATCAAACATAACTATTTTAGGACATTGGAAATGGTTTCGGCAACGTTCCAATAGTAAATTCCATTTTTTGTCACATGCGCAAGAATGATGCGCAATTTTAAACTCCCGTACTACCTTAATGTAGTAGATCAAATCTGGGGTAGGTCATTTTCCATAATGAAATGGCCATTAACAAGAACATGCATTTTTCCTTAGTTAACCGTTGCAAACACAAAACAAACCACTACAAGCTGAACATTTTTTTTTATACTTCAAATGTCATCGTCTACAAGCTAGAACTGACATGAATAAAAGACGGATCTAATTCACGAGGTGTTTTGTTTTTAAGAAAATAGTTTCAATTTTACAATACAATGAAATGTCAATTGATAAAACACATATGTTAACCTGGAGAAAGACAGTTTTGTTGGAAAAAGGAAAAAAGTGATAAAAAGATAAGAGTTTAAGATGATAAATAAATAAATAACTTGAAGTTGCCTTTTGATGAATTATATACATAAATTCTTCAATATTTTCTGTTTTTATTCTAAAATGAGTTCTTTGTAAACTAAAAATGTTGGCTTACATTTTGGTCCTTGGTCATGCAATTAATTAAAGTAAGTTTATTAATTTCAAGACGATAAAAGAAGTAATATATAACTTTAAAAAAAAAAAATGAATATAAACGGATGTTTCGCACTTAAAACAATGTGAAGGAAATTTCAAGTCTTTTTTTTAAATCAAAAGAACAAGCATATTTTCTTAATTTACCATTGGAACCACAAAACAAATCACTACAAACTGAACAATTTTTAATTCTTTCAAATGTCAATATCAAAAATTTTAACTGACATGAATAAAAGTCGAATTTGATTCACGAAGTGTTGTGTTTTTAAGAAAATAGGCTCAATTTTGCTTTACAATGAAATGTCAATTGATAAGCACATGTTACCCCGGAGAAAGACAGTTTTGTTGGAAAAAGGAAAAAAACACGGTGTCCCTCCTGGGGGATATAGTAAGCTCACTGTCAAATGAGGTCTGTATCTTATTTACAAGGATACATTGTGTATCAATATATTTGAATTAATGTAATAGGCTATAGAAATGCCTTAATCTGTTACCCCTATCTCCTTATATGGGCTATCTAATCACAAAAGGAAAAATCCCACGGTAAGCCATTTTGCATAGTAAAATGGCCATTTACAAGAACATGCATTTTTTCTTAGTTTACTGTTGCAACCACAAAAAAATCACTACATATTGAACAATTTTTAATTCTCAAATATCAATGTCTAAAATTTTGAAATTTTACCTTTACTTTAAGCAATCGCAAATACAAAAACAAATTGTTTATACTTATAAAAAAAATCTTATTAACACATCATGAAATGTATACAGGTAATTTTTGGTTTATTTTTTTACGAGGAGAAGGTTTTCCTAGGAATCAGCACAGCATTTCAAATGCTAACAACTTTGTGGCTCACAATCTTCGTCATTTAAAGGTATCATTTTGTCAGTCTAATGACTCGTAATTTGGATCTGTAATGAAAAAATCACTTTTAATATACTAACCATTTTTTTCATATGATTTTTTATCAAATTAAAAGTATATTCAGAATACACCCAAATTATTTTATAAAAAAGTATATATCTTTCCAAACTGACCATAAAGGTTATGGTTTGTACGTGAAAAAATAAAAAAGCAAAGGCGAAGATGCGTTTTCTTCCCTTTTGTTATTGAATTCGAATATCTTCTATTGTTCACATTTACAAATGCAAAGTGAAGTTGGTAGCAAGTGCAAAATAGTACATTTTGTAGCTTTCTGGATTGAAGTGATTTCTATTTTGAATTTTTTCTGTAAATACACAAACATGGAGACATTTATTATTTAGTTCATGAACATGCAGTAGATACATAGGTAAAATTTAGTTTTAATACAAAAACAAGGTAAAATGCTCATTGTAATTCAAAAACAGAGTAAAGCACTCAAGGAAACAGAAAATAAATTTTCAATACGTTTCAAAGCATATTTTACAAGCATGCACAATACAATAAATAGAATATTTATTGTTAATGGTAACGAAAACATTTTCACTTATAGGCGAAATATTGGGTTACTGCCAGTATGGTGTTTGACACTTAACTTTTTGGACTCACATTTTCATGAAAATATTGACAACTTGTGTCAATCAGTTGTAAGCTATAAGAATACCTTTAACTTAAGTATCCGGTTACAAGTGAATTAAGTTGTTTTACCTCGCGATAAGAGTGGATTTGAAATAATTTATTGAAACGTGTCATTCATAAACAAATGCAATTTGATTTTACTCAGTTTACCGTTGCAACCGTCATAAAATCACTGTACATTCAATAATTTTTTAACATGTCCATACCTCAACTTTTTGCGTTGACATAAATAAGAAGCATTTGATAAATAAGGCGATATATCTGTTTTTGTTGTAAAAGATATGCAGAATTTTACTTTTTGAAGAAATGTCAATTGTCAAAATGGTAAAAAATATGTTGCCTCGGGATGAAGACATTTTTTTGTTATTAGGATGTTAGTTGAAGCAGAATCGCTCTTTTTGTTTCAACCTTGTCTTGTTCATATTTTAAAAAAATATCGTGCAGTGGATGGCAAGTGTTGAATAGTATGTTGTTATGGATTTGGAGTGAATATGAACCCAGGTTTTTAAAGCAAATATGCAGAATTTCTTTACAATCTTATTCATTTGCTTGAAGTAGATAGGCGAAAACTTTGTAGTTTCGGGCTAAAACAAAGAGTAAAATGTTCATTGAAGAGAATGAACTCAGGTATATTCTCAATACTTTTGGAGACATATTTTCAGCATAACAAAAAACATTTTATGGAATGTTAATTTTTCTTCCGCAGAAACTTTATTTACAGGAATTCGCTATTTTGTTATTTAGTAACATAATGTCTCCAATTAATGAAGTAATTGCTTACTCCAAAAAAAAAAAAATCTATTTAATTTTCACAGATATTCACATTTTATACCTATTAAGACAATTATTACCCAACAAAATGAGTGTCACTCAAGTTTTAATTATGTACTCGGCAGTCGTACTGAATTGCGATAATTTTACATTTTAACTCAAAACAAAGAACATTTAATTTTACTTTGCTCTGTTAACTGTTTACTATCCACTAATCAATTTTCACTTTGTTTTCACATGTACATGTCTAAAAATTTGCACTGACATTAGTAAAAGACATTTCTTTATGAGAAGTTGTGTCTGTCATATGTTGCCATGGCGAAAAAGAAACAGACCAGTTTTTGTCGAAGAATAGTCTCAACAGCTCCACCCCTTTTGTTGCAAATGATAAATAATTTGAAGCCATCTTTTGATTAATTATGAAATCATTTCATCTTTATTTTCAAAATTGGTTTTCTTATCACTAAATAAAAATCTTTACTTACTCTTTGGTTGTACTTGTGTTACACACAAGTAAACGAATTTCGAAACTGATAAAGGAAATAATATGGAACATGTGTTTTCAATACAATAAACATTAACGGACGCCAGCACTCATTGCTACATGAACGAAGTCTAAAGTTTGTTAAAGAGAAAATCAAAACCCGGGAAATATTTTTTTACACCACAACACCAAATATAGAAAGTGTTTGATTTCATAAGTAATGAATTCCTCAAACTATAATAGCTATAACGCTTAAAACTATATCTCGTTAGTAAATAAATATCAACAGCCAAAACCAATAAACACTTTTTAAGATTAACATATTTTTTTATTTCCGTAGACGGAAAGACATGTTAACCCAATAATAACAATGACTCGGGCAATGAATTTTAATATAAGCTTACATTTGTTGGAATTAGTTTCACCACGTGAATAGAAGGAATAGTTCGAATGCACCAAGTGTGTTATATTAGTTCAGGGCTAAAACATGAATTTACTCTTATCTAGGGTACTTGGATCGCAAAAACGCACTGTCCTACTTAGAGGACATAGCATGCTTACTATCAATAAGGTATCTATCTTAAATTCAGGCACCCATCATCATAAGCTTAATATCAATACAGTATCATAGCCATTCCTATGATAGGTTGCAATTAGCAATACAAAAGCATCTATTTATGTGTTCGGCCAAATAGAAATCTGTTGACTTTATCCTCTAACATAGTCTATCATCAAATAAAACAGCGACTGGAGAATACCGAAATAGAAATAAGTTGACTTTACCCTCTAACATGGTCTAACATCAAATAAAACAACGTCATTAGAATACTGAAGGAATAAAGTACAAATTACATAAATCAAAGTCGGGCTCAATAAACAAGGAAAACGGAAACACCAGAAGACAAAAGACTAAAACACATGTAAAAACTATGTTTGTCAACTCGGACAAAGTTTAATACTCGAGTACTCGAAAGTTTTTTCGAGCGAGTACTCGAGTACTCGTTTGGAAAGAAGTTGTATGATAATCCTGATAGAATGCATCACATTTGCCTGAATTTTTGTTCAAAAGTAAAAGGGTACACATGTAAAATAGCTCTAGAACAAGGTAGAATACTTCTCGGACACATTTGTCCTAGGAGTAGTTTACCTTGTTCAAGAGTTATTGTATCTTAATTTTTGCTATTTTTATTTGTAATTGCATTATATGAAGAAAAATATCCCGTATTGATTTTTTTCATACAAGAGAAATTTTGATTTGTTTCAAGTACATTTAAATATCATTCAAAATTTATGCGTGCTCAACAAAAAAGCAACCAGTATCTAATTAATGGTTTTAATTTTAATTGCGTACAAATCAGTACATCATCACGTTAAATTGAGAAAAAACAAACGCAATTATATAGTATTTGTAAAGTTAATGACACGTGAAATACAAGCAGCCACGGCACTACATTGCATCTCCACGGGGTAGCATAAAAAACTATTATAAATATTTCTTGAAAAGTCTATTTTCTCAATTTTGTAACTATGAGTTCCACAAAAGGTACATTGAAAAAAAATGAAAAAGGGTAAATGTCAAGCAGACAACATCCCATATCCAGGTTAAAACGACCCAAAACAAAGCATCTAGGGGTCACCGTACGGTCTTCAACACAGTGAGGAACCTCACACCATATAGCAAGCCCTAAATGGCCCCAAAAATGTAAAAGTGAATAAATCAATGGAAACAAACCACATCCAATAACCCAAATATCAAGAAAAGAAAATTTTATAAGAATACAAGGACAAGCCAATGACAACATATTCCTGACTTAGGACAGGCGCAACCTTTTTTTCGGTGACTTTTTTCAGCAGATACATGTTTGAAATATTATCAAATGGCATTTTGACTGCTCAAATCTAAAATAGCAACTGTGATGTCATATTAATCATGTCAAATACGTATATCAAAGATAGCAAAATAGAAAACCGAATACTCGAGTTCCGATATTCGGCACGTCCGAGCAATACTCAACTAAAGATCCAACACATCGACAAAAACACGAACACCATAAACACAACACTCAAACTAAAGCACAAACAGTGTGAACTCTAAACAACAGAGTGACAACATGTGTTCGGAACGGGTAATAGGAAAACTGAAAGGATATGGAGTGAATTTACATGTGACAAAAACGCACATGATACATAGAAAACTCCAGTTCAAGGACAGGGCTTTTATTCCTGCCTACAGCTTAATGTCGCATGAGGGTCTTCAACTAGAGGTGAACAATATTCACCACCCCTCAAGCGAGATCAAGAAGGCCCCTAGCGTGCACTATATCCAGGTCACGTCCTTGCTCCCCACCCACCATGGAGTGCCAACTTGGGCGATGCTAAGGGATCCGGCTGAAAGCACCAGGGTTACAAGAAGAGAATAAAAATGTTGAGCAACATCGATTGCAGCTAAAATATGTCATTGAAGTAACACATATCGGGAGCGGTCAATGAGAAAAAATGTAAAATCGGGTAATGTATGGCTACAAATATTTTACGAAAGGATATAGAGTAAATGAACATGAGACCATAACACATATGCTAACTCAAACTGCATAAATTTTAATGAACTGTATGGCCATTTCAAAAATTAATTCATCATCAGCAGCACTAGAAAAATCCATAATTTCAAAAAAAAAAAAAAAAAAAAATTGTTTAAAATTCATAAAACCAAACGAAATTCGAATAATCAAAAATAGCAAATGACAAAACTACAATGGTGGCAGTTAATCCCTTGGTTTTAGAATTTTCATAAATTTAGATATTAGTCATTGAACAAAATGTACACATGAGATATTATCTCATGTACAAGTACACAATATCTAAGAAAAATAAAGAGCATACATCTCTACCACGGGGAATTGTTTTACCAACTCCACACTGCAATAACAGACAAACCCCGGGAAGACGTGAATCTAGCTAAAAAATGTCTGTTCTCATTTGGAAAACCGATACTTCAAATCTATCTATGAGGTCGAAATGACGGCCATAGAATTTCTGAAGGGTTGAAAGTAACAAAGGCTGATCATATCCCTGACATATCCCTAACTTAGCATTTAATGTGATGGTGCATTCGCTCATTTAAAAATTCACTGTATGAACAACAAGCTGTACAGTAACGAATCATCTGTGAGATATACACTCCATATGCTGGGGAGGTAGTTATATTACTGCTAAGAAAGTAAATGTTCATAATAGACCTTTCCACTCTCTTATCTTAAGGAGGTAGACCTAGGTTAAGGGACATAACTCTTAAAAATCATAGGTGAGTTTGTTGAAATCATTTTCATAAACAGATTCTAAGCCTCTGAGTAACATAGATGATTTTTTATTCTTTTTCACGTCAATGCTTAAAAAGCATTGATGAAACTAACTATTTCAAACGTCTTACTGATTTAAAGAGTTATCTCCCTTAACCTAGGTCTACTACCTTGAATCAGTGATTTAGCCAATCACATCTGTAGAATTTTACACGTGAGTAAACAAATAATTGCAACACATTTGGTCGGCTATAACCTCGGTCAAGCTTTCTTATCATAACACTGTAATAGATAGGGAATTTCAGAAAATTTTCAAAATAAACAAAAAATATGTTGTTTTGGCTGATTTTATTCAAATGACAGTTGTTTAGATGGAACTGTGGATAAAAGCTTTATATAATTCAATAAAAAAATTGAAATAATAGACTTTTTGATGATATGATATCAAGCTTTGGTGTACCATTTATGCAAATTCCATGCTAAGAAAGTGAATGTTCATAATTGGAAAGTCAAAATCATCACGATTATCATACAACTTAGATTTCAGACGTCTATTTTTATCAATGTAAAACAAAGGCTCAAGGTATGAAGCCCAATGGGTTAGATATGATGGAAATATTCATCAAAACATTATTAAAAGAAAGCACATTGTCTATACATCTGAATCTGAAATTAAATGATTGGGCTTGTTGTTTTTGTTTCTGTTGTATGGGCCTGTGTGAAAACGTTGTTTCATATAAATAAAGAAATAGGTCAGCTAAAAATGAAAAGTAAAACAGGATTCAAAACAGTAGAGTAAACAGAAAAGTATTATGTTTCTTAAAACACTACTTCTCACTTTTCATTTTACATTTCTTATAGATTTAATTTCTGAATTTTTTCGATGAGCTAAGTAAGACCATCGTGACACAGCGCAAAGTTTATGTCATTGTAAGTAATTGTGAGCAGTTGAAATGTAGAAATGTGTTAATTTTTATCCCCAAAAAATTGTACTCGTCTTTTTTATTTGAATAACATAGTGAAATATAAAATGATGTATTTTGTTTTAACGTTTGAAGTTTACAAGCAGTGAAAGCCGGACCTCCTATACTAATAACTTTTTGCTCACAATTTGTATCATTGATAAGCATCATTTTGTAAGGTCTCATGACTTGTAATTTTGAGTTTGCATCGAACAATTCAATTTTATATACTGTTCATTTCTCATGGGACTCTGTATTAAAAGTTTTATCTATTAAGTATTCAAGTCAATTTTGTGAATACTATAATTTTCCAAACTTATCGTGATGCTCTACTTAAGAAATAGATTATTGCAAGCAGGCTCTATACGAATTAGAACATGGGGGCAGACCTTATATTTGTCACATATTTTATACCGAGCGAAAGCGAGGTATAAAGTGAAGACAAATATAAGGTCTGACCATGTTCTAATTCGCATAGAGCCCAATTGCAATAATCTATTTCAATTCTAATATATTTAACAAGCGTTTTGGACATTCGAAGTGGCTCTTAGAGTGCAATATTGGGTTAGACACTGGAATTAAAATATGTCGGAAAACTGCATACAAACACACACAAATGGACAAAGAGAAATCTATATTCGTTATTTTATTAATACAAGTTTCTCATAAGCTTATGAATGGATACAAATAATCTATTGTAAAAACATAAAAAACGGACATTTTAAAATCGAAGCAGGTATAAATAACATGACCTGGTTGTATTTCTGATTTACATGACTGTTTAGTTATGGTATATTTGAAGTCAAAAAAAGAAAAGGAAAGGAATAGAACTCATAGTTATAACTTAATTAACGTTGGAAATTAAAATTTGTATATTTAAATTGCAGAGTATGATATGCAACATAGATAAGATTTCATAACAACAACACAGTCGTTGCTAGGTTACGGTTATGTCAATTTCAGTTCCGAGTCTTAAATTCAGTAACTGTTGTAAATTTTATTATATTGTCATTATTTGATGTAGCTTTCGAGCGATTTATTATTTAAAACTTTATTTACACATGAATATTGAGTGAATAAAATGTGAAACTGTACATGTCCTTTTGTAAAAAATGTACGCATGTGCTAAAAAATATTGTTGCTTTGTCTCCAAAGAAGAGAGTCATATTAGAATTTCGGACTTATCAAAATGTAAACAACGAAGGCGCAGAACTTTTCAAATCTCTTTTGTTATTGAATTAGCCAATGCTGATACACAAAGTTTCAAAACTTAAATGGCAAGTAAAATGCTCCTTGAAAACCAATGAACAGAAAAAAAACCCATCAAAACGGGCTCTAAGTACGTGTCAAAGAATATTTTACCAGTATAGCACAAAGCACATGTTAGAACATTAGTTTTGCTAAGAGTACCGAACTTACACTGTCCCTACTTGGAGGGAAATAATTACTCCTGCCGAATAACGTCTTTTGACCCATGTCGTATAATCTTTTTAAGTGAGTTTCATTCAACATTTTTTTTGGCTGCCTTTATGCAGAAACTAAATTTACAGTTAATAAAATAGAAAATAACATTGAATTGAAACGTTCCGGTTACTTTTGTACATAGTCGCAACAGAGAATTTTCGGTATTTGGTCATATTTCATTCGATCCGTTCTAGCTTGTTACGCAACTTAATCATGTTTTTTCAACTGTTCTTTGCTCTCCGTCATTCACCTAGAAATATTCTATGGTCGTGCTGATTATAACATGTATCAATTGGCTGGAGTCACTACAAAGTACTATTTTCGAGGTCTGTCAAACATTGGCGTATTGAAATAGTGTAGTGCCCCCTGACAATATTATGGCTTTGACATCTAACACAATCTGGGCACACAGAAGCTATAGTTATTCGTCATATAAGCGGGAGGATGATGCATCATTAAACCTGGTTTAACCCACCACTTTATTTATAAAATATCCGTTCCAAGTCGGGAATATGACGGCTTGCCTAAAATGTTCTGTGTCGGATTGTGTTTCCCTGATTCAGTCGAATGTTATACGGATTTTCCTTACTGGTCTCTTCCTTTGATCGAATCGGACTTTTGTTGTCACTTTTATTTATTTACAGTAATTTTGTCATCTTAACATTTGTCAGCCAAATGTTAGCCATAACAGTTTCTAACTTAATGTATCCGACTGTCAGTCTCAATTTGGTTATTTGGTTTTGACATTTATTGTTGTAGAAAAATAGCGATATAAGGCATTCAAAGGTGTTATCAATAAGGACATGTAATTATACATTGTCCAGTTTATTGTTGCAAATCAAAAACAGCACATTGGGCAATTTTTCAATTCTATGAAATGTCTTTATCTAAAAATTTACAATAACATGAGTAAGAAACATTTCTTAACGAGGAGCTGGACATTTCTTCTATTAAAATAAATATGCTGAATTGTTCTCTTCTAAAACAACGGTAGCAAAATACCGAAGGTACAAAAGAATGGTATTTACAAAAATCGAAGTCCATAGACATGGACAAAACGAGAACACAGAAATCAATGACGTTAAACAGCTATAATGCACAGAAATAAAAAAAAAATAAATAAAATAAAAATAAAAACACAACATTTAAAACCAAGGTACTCACAGTTATCAATCAAGTGGTAACTCAACCATAATTATGTATTTTGTATTCAGTTTTATATGCGTGTACAACGTCTTACTTTTTACCGACCATTGGGCTGTTTAACTTTTTTTTGGTGTTTATCACTAACTTGAGAACCCCTTGGTGTGTCTTCATATTTTTATTTTGTTTTTAACCCCTACCATGAGTACCTTACTTTGCAGCGTCGGTGAAGGACATTTTATGCCCTTGGCCATAACAGATTTTTTATTTGAACAATAAATTATCCAAACTTATGTGCCTCTGTACATTATTAAAAAACTCACAGAAAAAAAATTCTTATTATATTTAAATGTTACTATGATGTTAACAACAAGTTCTACAAAAAATATATAAGATTCACAGTAATATAAGCTAGGAAAACTATTTTTTTCTCATTAGCTCACCTGACGCGAAGGATCAGTGTGAGCTATTGCCATCACTTGGTGTCCGTCGTCTTTCCGTCCGTCCGTCTGTCGTCCTTTAATTTTTCACATTTTCATCTCCTCTTCTGAAACCACTGAAGCAAATTTTACCAAACTTTACAGGAAAGATGTACTAGAGGTCCTTTAGAATGATTGCTCATTTCGTTCCGATCCGATGAAAAACATGGCCCCACCGCCAAACCTAGGTTTAATATTGGAAAAATTCCATTTTCATCTTCACCCCGCAAACCACTTCATCAAATTCAACCAAACTTTCCAGAAATGATGTACTAAAGGTCTTTTACAAAGATTGCTCATTTTGTTCCGATCCGATAAAAAACGTGACCGCCAGCACGGAACATAGTTTAACATTGGACCCTATGGGAAAATCACAATTTCATCTACATTTGTACTTCTCTGAAACCACTGAAGCAAATTCAACCAAACTTTACAGGAATGATGTACTAAAGGTCCTTAACAAAGATTGCTCATTTTAATACGATCTGATAAAAAACTTTCCGCCGCAGCGCGGAACTTAGCTTTAACATTGCATCCTATGGGAAAATTACATTTTCATCTGCTCCACTGAAACCACTGAAAAAAAGTTTACCAAATTTTACAGGAATGGTCTACTAAAGATCCTTTAAAAAGATTGCTCATTACGTTCCGAACTGACAAAAAACATGTGCGCCAGCGTGGAACATAGGTTTAACATAAAACCCTATGAAAAATCATATTTTCATCTTCTCCTCTGAGACCGCGGAAGTAAATTTAACAAAACTTTACAGAATGATGTATGGAAAGTCCTTAACAAAGATTGCTCATTTGGTTACAGTCCGTTAGAAAACATGGTCGCCAGCACGGAACATTGGACCCAATGGGAAAATCACATTCCTATCTTCTCCTCTAAACCACTGAAAAAATTTCAACAAAACTTTACAGGAATGATGTACAGAAGGTACTTTTTAAAACAATTGCTCATTTCATTTCGACCCAACAAAAAACCATGGCCTCTAATGCAGTACATAGTTTAATATTGGAGCCCGGTATTATGAGAAAACCATCCATTTATTCATTTTCTCTGAATTTATTCCAGCAAATTTAAAAAATGTATAGAAGGTCCTTTGCAAACATTACTCATTTCAATAGAATCAGACAAAAAACACGGTTGCTAATGGAGAACATAGCTAAACATTAGACCCCATTGGTAATAAACATATTTTGGTCTTGCATGGCATAGAAGCATTTTGTCATTTGAGCGATACAGGCTCTGTCTCGGAGCCTTTCGTTTTTATTCTATAGACAAAACAATCTTTTTTCTTGGAAGCAGTCAACAATAATAGATTTTAAGTCATTCCTTGAACTTGACGATTGACTTTTTAAGCAATTAGTGGGTAAAAATAGGCTAAATTTAAAGAATTTAATAATAATATGTTGAAATATTCTCAATTAATTTTTAAACCAATTTAAATACCATATAAAGAATTTAAATACCATTGAAATTGTAATGTTATCATTTTGCTATGTCGTTACCTCACGAGTTGCAAGTACACAGTTTAATAGATGACGTCAGACAGCTATAAGGCACAGGAATAAAAAAAAAACAACATAACATTCAAAACCAAGGCACCCACAGTTTTAACTCCCGTGAAACTGAGTATGACATCAGGTGCTCCGGAAGGGTAGGAATGTACTGCTCTGTTAACAGCACCCGCCACACGGTAAGTGAGCAAATAGGTTTTTGAAAGATCTTTTTAATAGCTTATTGGTTAAATGTCATTTTCTTATGTTTAGTCATAACCAATTGAAAATCCATGGTATGTGTTACTACCTAACCCTCAAACAGACCAATGGTAAAATTTTGAGAATTTGTTGCTGTTACCTAAGTATTGAAACATTGACAAGGACAAAGAGGTACAACAAACATTACTAACAAAAACAAAACTTAAATTTAACAGTATTAGATACGAGACAACACAAAAAAACTAATGCATTTACAATGGGAACTCCCTAGAAACTCAAGAGCTACATCAGATGGTCCGGAAGCATGTTCTGCTCTGTTAACAGCACCCGTCACACTGTTAGTCAATCTAGGAAATCTAGGTAAAAAAATTACTGTGCAAACAACATGCTCAACAGTAGCGAATCAGCTGTAAAATAAACACTCTATACCTGCAAAGGCATGTATATTGCTGATCAGAAAGGGAGAGTTCACAATTGGGAAGTTAAAATTTTTACGCTTGTCATAAATTTCAAATGTCCATCTTCGTCAATATACCAAAAAAAAAGATCTAGGTACGAAGCTGAAGTATTTGTATCAGTGTTTTCTTTTATTTCAAGCTCATTGGGATATGCAAATATTCCTTAAATTTTGGATTATTAAGAGAAATATTAAAAATGGATAACAGGGAGCACCGACAATGGCTGAAAATTATAATTACATGCAACAATCTGTAAGAAAACTACACAGGAAAAACATGTATAAGACAAAAGACAAACGTAGACAACAATAGGAACCCGAGAAACTCGGACTTGGTACCGGTACTAGCAAAAGCCAGCGGTAGGTTTAAACCGTTTTATACACTGTTATGTATTCCGGTATATGCATGAAATCATTATGCTTAACTCCTCACAGGAAGGGATCTTGGTGGAAAGCTGTATACTGAGGGTATATTACTTAATTTGTCAGTTGGTAATGGGTCTGGAGCTGGCATGTCAGTTACCTGCTAGTAGTCTTTTGTGATCTCATGTTTATGTCCGTATATTTAGTTCTTTCAGTTTAATTTTTCACAATTGACTCAGTCCTGTTGCTAACTGAATTTTACTGTTGTTACTATTGTATTTTTATTTATCACATAGGGGGAAGGTTGAAGCCCAATAAAACTAGTTTAACCCCACCGAAGTAGGTTTTTGCCTGTCCTAATCAGGAAATTTGTTAAGCCTTTGTGTGTCTTGTCTGTTTTCTAGTTAGTTTACTTTATTTTTATAGGAATTTAGGATTCCCTGAACTTTATTACTCTTTGTCTAGGGGCCGACTCCGACCTGCCGTTGGATGTTGGGTTTCCTCACCGTTCATTAAAGATTTTATGGCGGCTTGGAGTTGTTATTACTCCCTTGGAGTTGTTATTACTCCCCTTTGGGTCGTTGTCTCTTTGACACAATTCCCGTTTCCCTTCTCTTTCTATTATTGGAACCCAAAACCTCCCTTTATCTGTCCTGTTTCCCTATAGTGTAAAACATGCGAATAAACACGCATGTAACCTCGTAGTGAAAGGCCATTTTTGTTGGAAAAGGAGTCATGGCTACCTCGCAACTTTCTTATAATTTATAATATTTTATGTCACGCAAGTTTTTTACTGATAAGTGAAGAAATATGTAACATTTATATTGCAAAATACAAATACCTTATGTTCTCGGTCAAATAATAATAGACTTTAACTTCTTAGATAGTCTATCATGAAAGTATCCAAAATTATTTAGCTAAAAAAGTAATATGTTTTATTCATTTTCCCGTTGTATTTCTCTACACCGTTACTGCTCACTGGTCGCTTAACAATTGATGAAATAAAAATGATTTCATAAAGGTTTAGCTGAATAAAAAAGCATTTGATATTCATTAGGGTTAGTATTTTATCTTTTAAATGAAAAATAAAAAATGAAAGGATATGGAGTAAATGCACATGAAACAAAGTCTTTGCAAATACATGGTAAAAACAGACAGAGTAACAACGCTTTTATTGTTTTACTACATCTTGAAGTCAACATGAGGCACCTTGAAGTCAACATAAGGTCTTCCATAATGAGCTTTACTCACATGTCACAGTGAGTTCAAGGCGATATGCTTGAATTTGCCAAGCACGAAAAAAGCATTTTTCCAAAACCAAGATTGTATTCTGCATCGGGTATGGGAGAGGGGATTGGTAAGAATATCATTATTAGCTGCCTTCCTCTAATAAGTCATAATCGGCTCTTTGTGGATTTTAGAATACTAAAACGAAATGTAGAATGAAGTAATATGACTCTATTCTTCTTGTTTTTTTACCAGCAGTTTCTTAAACCAACAATTATAACATCTCGAGCTTGGTCTCCTCAATGTTTCTGAACGTTTAAATCATTGTTATGACGTCATTCTATTGTATTATTTGTGGATTCTTACTTAAGAATCCATGTCATCCCCTGTAATGTTTTCTCCAATTTAATGATTATAAACGTCCCAAGGGAAATGCATGTTTACTACATTTCACTGCAACATGATTGTCCGATTAAGCGAATTATTTTTGCTGGAATCGAGTATTATGATACCTTTGTTAGCCAAGGACCTGTTGATTTTCGTTTGGGGGGAAGGGGGGGGGGGCTGGCTTTAATTTTCAACCGAGTCGTGAACGTTATATCCCTAATGCTAGGAAATGTTTTGTAATTTTTTGTTTTTTTACATTAATGAACAACGTGAGGGCTAAATTATTTTAACCAAGGTGCTGGTGTCAGAGAATATTTTCAGCATAAATCGGGCCACAGAGTTTTTCAAAAATATTTCAGCCAAACTATGAAGATCAAATGGTCCGTGCCTTCGTGGGTAAGTTATACCGCCGACATTAAGGTATATAATGTGCACACTGGCAATATCGAAATTTTGTTTCTTTCAAGTACAACTAGGCTAGTATTAAAAAAATATATCTGATAGATACGCGGAAATGTTCTATTTGATTTCCATTTTTCTTTAAAAAACACTAAAAATACATTAATTACATTAAGAACTATATAAAACGTCTTGTTGGATTAATAGAAAACTAAAAACGTATTTTGGGTTTACTTTCACAATATTCTGACTTTTTTGTATTTGCTTGATTCAGTTTTATGTTAATCGAATAACAAATCAGCTTTAAAAATGTTTTTGTGAAGACTTTTAATCAAATTCCAATGAAAAAGTTTTGTATGATGTAACTTTATATCAATAAGTAATGTAAAAGACGTATAAAATACCTACAGCTCAGTGAATGGTCGTTTTTTGGGGGTATAAAGATTCTATAGGATATAGATTTCTTTCATTTTTGTTGTTTTTTTTTATTCATTGCAAATTCAAAACTTGACTCGATTAACAAATACATGTATAACCAAAACATTACAGTCTTTCTTTCCCTGTTTTAACTCGTGCATGCGTTACCCTGGGTTTAAAAACATTTAAATATGTTTTGGCAGAAAATGTTTCATTATACATACAAAACTTACGTTTTCTGTCTTCGTCGTTCTTTTTTGATAAGGGTAAGGCGTTCAACACTATTCACGGACATTTTTTTCTGAATTTAATGCCCTTTCGTCTCACTCTGAAAAATACATAAACCACAATGGAAATTTATCTGAATATAAGATATCGTTTAAATCAAACTTTAAGGACAACTTCTTCCATATAATTCTTCTCTGATGCTGAGGGAACTTTCGATTACATAGACGTATATATTACGAACATAACAATGCAGTAATCAGATAGGCGACAATCATTTTGATCTCTTTATTACATAAATGTTTCAACAATGGTATAAGTAAAAGAAAAATGACCGAGTATGAATTAAGGATAAACGATCCACTCGTATCCGGCTCGTGGATTCTTTTTCATGAATTCACACTTGACCACTGTATTTCCTTTACATGTTAATGATTGAAGTCTGCTAATTATCTTTTCTTTCTCCTGTCTTTCATAATATACCAAACATTCACGAAATCAATATCTAAGATTATGAAAAATTTGTTATGCATATAATAAAAAAATATTTTCAAAAGAGTAATGGTTGGAATGACGTTCCTTGATCATGAGGTAGACTTTCTGTGAATTTTTGTGTAGTTAACATGTTTCGATTTCATTTTCTTAGCATCTATGTATGATGATATAATGTGCATATTAATTTGTAGTTTTGCAGTGGTAACATAACATATCATCTCATTTTGTTTTCACTTTTTGATTAATTCGAAAGCCTCGAAGAGGCTTGAGAATTGATAAAAACCATCCGATAGGTGTCACGTGATTAAAATGAGCGTCAAGTATATTTACCCTCTCTCATGAGCTGCATGAAATTTGTATTTGTATACGGAATAGTAACGGTGTTGCTATATAAAATCAATAATAACATACAGTATATAAACAGTATTCACGTCTATTAAGAAATTCAGTGCGCCTTTCGCGTAGTTATACATTTGTATATTCTCCGCATCAGTATTCTTTTACATTTATTGGTTGTTTATCGCATAGTGATTAGAAAACTTACGAATGGGTTTATCGAATCAATATCTAATTTCCCGATTATATAATTTAGACATTTGTATGCAGCAGTCTCTGGGGAAGATCATTTTACTCTGGGGGAGGGGTGGGGGCAAATTTATTAATTTAAGATTTATTTTCAAACACTTTTTCAAAAGGACAAGATTATGTTTATTGTTTTTACCATAATGTTGACATGACACTGATCAAATTTCAGGGAGGTGCAGATTTCATGTAAGGACCCCTTCCCGAATAAAATGGTCCTTCTAGAAAGTAATAAGACATATTAAATCTAAATACCGAAACAAAAATCATCCTTTTCGATTATTTTGACGCCATTTCGGAATCATACCTTTGTTATTCTATTCAGTTTTCATAAATTGCACTTTGTCTTCGCGTTGATTGAGGCAGCTCTAAAATTTCCAAAAAAAAAACCAAACATATAAATTAGTTATTTTCTATGCAGCAGATCTTTGGATGACTACGATATTTTCAGGTGTGTATATTTTCCGGGTTTTCGAATTTCAGCTCCATCGGAGCTTTGTTGTTTCATCCAATGATCGCTTGCTGAATGTGTTGAAATCAATTTGTGAACTTCTTTTCTTTTTGATTTTATAAATAGTAATGTTAGATGATGCTGCACAAGTGTATGATCATTTAGTTTTGTGCCTGTTTTAACAATGAAGGGAAATGCAAATGAGACAAAGTCTCTCAAAATACATGGTTATAATAAGCAATGGAACGACGCTTTTATTGTTGTTCTTCATCTTGAGGTCACCATGAGGCCTTCAACAATGAGCTTTACTCATACCTCATAGCAAGTTCAAGACGGCCCCTAGCACCGGTTTGAGCGGAATGCATTGCTTATTGTCGAGCAATGCTACATCAATACTTTTTAACCTAATGATCCATGGATGCGGGATCGTCAACAAACATAAACTTAACTAGCAAAGTATTCTTACAATCGCTGTCATCCACTACCCGACAAAAAGACGAGAAAAGACGATCACAACATTCAAACAATCACGGGGCACTTGTCTTGTCACCCTTAAGATTTCGGCTCTTGACAGTTTTGTTCGGTAGTTCTGTTATTACCTTCATTCCAGAAAATCTTTTACCGCTTGATAAAAATTTTCCCAATCGTCTATTTTATTTTCATATCTCTTTGTGTTATTTTAACTGAAATTATATTGACTTTCGAATTGTGTTCCTTACTGCAATAATTTCCTACCCAGGAAAGAATTGGGATTTTAAATATAATTGTATTGGATTAGAATAGTATAATTATCTGATTTCCTTCACTTGTTTCTTCATATCTTGACAACTCTGTTCCGTTATTTATTACCACCATTTCTGATTTCTTATACATGTTATCATTCCTTCGTCAGCAAATGAAAAGCGTCAATCCTTATTATATGTTACTTGATCATGTACTTCATACAAAGCATGTCAAGAAGGTTTCAGATCGGATAAGGGAAGTCATAAGTGACAACTGTATTTTTAAAACGGATATTAGCACTCAATACAATTTAGATTCAATCTCTTCTACGTTACAAATTATCTTAAACGCGGGAATATTAAATTTTCATTATACAAGACAGCAAGTTATTGACTTTATGTGTAGATTAATGTAGGTCTAGACATATCACAACTAGCTTTTTAAGGACGTAGGACAGAGACAAATGCTCTTTGATGTCACAGTAAAATACTGTTTTCTTTTTTATTTCCATTTTTGTACACAATTAATGACTCGGCCAGCATTGCGTTTAACGAATTGGAAATTTAACTATCTCTAGTGTCGTTTCTCACTATTTTCTATTTGGTTATATTTTTTATTACTACACTTAATGAATTTTCGCGCTTTAATGGCAAAAAAAGTGTAAATTAATAGACAAAACTCCGAGGTCCTTTTGTTACTACTTTTCTATATCATCTCTTTTTGCATTTCTCTGAACAATTTCTTTGAATAATTTATTATTAACCACTGAAATGCAAGCCAATCGATCAGCGGATATACAATTCAAAACATTTGTACCCGTAGGAGTAGCAAACAGTTAAAGGAAACGGAGTGTATGCACATGAGACAAAGTTTGTACAAATACATAGTACATCCTGAATATATAACCTGAACCTAAATGCTATTCCACTTCACTTGTTTCTCCTTTCGACTTTACTACCGGAGTTGACATTTCAACACGGCGGGTTTTTCTTTTAAGAAACAGGAGAGGCTTACTCTACCCGGTACACCTGATCTCACCCATGGTTTTTCTTGGGTCCGTGTTGTTCATCTGTATGTGTGGTTTCATTTTTCTTTTTTTTGTCCCGTTCTCAAGTGGTGTCTTTGTTTCTCAGTGTGTCTGATTTTGCCATTGTCCACGGATTGTTCGTTCTTTTGATTGACGATTCGGTTCTCACTTACTCTTCTATTTTCTAATATTTTCGTGCAATAATAAATGAGCAAGCTTAGCTTGCTCTTTGTTCATTATTCATGTACAAATGAACCTGTATAATCCGACACAGTAAGGGACCATAACAATGTGTCGGATTATACATGTCAAAATGCTCAGGTTTTAAAGCGATTAAAATAAATCTCTCTTTAGGACATATGTCATATTTCGGATTTGTCAGGATGTCGAAATACTCAGGTTTCGGGTCCGACGTGTTTCACTGTAATAGATACAAGTCTACTGAAATTCAAAATGATAAATAAGTTAAACAACAGCCGCAGAATACAGACAGACCAAAAGACATATTATTTACACAAACAAAGTAAAGATGGTAAGGTAGGCCACAATTTAAAGGTAAAATCTAACAAAATATACAACTAAAAACAGGTAAAATAACCAAAATGGGTAAAAGGAAAGTGTGCCCAACGTTTCGGCCAGTACGGCCTTCTTCGGGGGGCAACCGGGACAGAAAAATGGAAAAAGTTGTAGAGGTTACAAGGGAAGACTGCTGACTAACGTGTAACGAAAATCGCCTGTAAAAATCATGCTTAATCTTGAACTTAATCCAAAAAGAAAACAAAACATTTGTATACTGTACTGTGCAATCGTGTAATTTCAAATAAAGTGAAATCATAAAATGGACTGTTTCTTAACATTCATGCCAAAGGGTCGAACAGTCCTCAGAAAACTGATAATTTTTTGTTCAAGGAACTGTCGTTGTTTTTCACCCTCACTTGTTTGTAATAGGACAGTTACATGCATGTCACGTATGCTGTGGTTGGGTCGCCGAAAGTGTTCACCAACGGGGCAGTCTCTACCATTGGTGACGCTCTGTTTATGTTCGACAAAGCGATCACCCAATCTACGGCAAGTCTCGCCCACATAGATCATCTGGCATACTTTGCAAACAACAGCATACACTACGTTTTCAGTAGTGCAGGTGAAACCATTTTTTAGTTTGAAGACGTTAGCCGGTCCTACTACTTCATCTGTTTCCCAAGTGAAATTACAAGTCAGACAGCGAGATCGCTTCGCTTACATTTTCTAGTGCCCTTGAATTCACAGGGAATTTGAGGAGTAGTACTCTTGAAAGAGCTAGTGACAAGGTGCTGTTTTAGACTCTTCCCTTTTCTGAAGGCCGCAATCGGAGGCGAATCCTGGAAAACTGATGACATGTGTTCGTCCTTGAGAACTATAGAATTAATGTTACGGATCAAAATGTTTTTGTTTGTCGGCTATACGTGACATGCATGTAACTGTCCTTTTACAAACTAGTGCGGGTGAAAAACAACGATTGTTCCTTGAACAAAAAATTATCCATTTTCTGGGGACTGTTCGACCCTTTGGCATGAATGTTAAGAAACAGTCCATTTTATAATTTCACTTAATTTGAATTTAAAAGATTGCACAGTACAGTATACAAATGTTTTGTTTTCTTTTTGGATTAAGTTCAAGATTAAGCATGGTTTTTACATGTGATTTTCGTACACGTTAGTCAGCAGTCTTCCCTTGTAACCTGTACAACTTTTTCCATTTTTCTGTCCCGGTTGCCCCAAGAAGAAGGCCGTACTGGCCGAAACGTTGGGCACACTTTTCTTTTACCCGTTTTGGTTATTTTACCTGTTTTTTAGTTGTATAATTTGTTTAATTTTTATCTTTTAATTGTGGCCTACCTTACCATTTTTACTTTGTTTATTTACATTAATTTGTGGCCATTGCACAACATATATTTTTACATAGTTAACACAAATCTTCAGAGTCAAAAGACATTTTGAAAAACGAACAAACGGAAAAACAAAGACATATTCAAGTATGCATTATATCATTATATGATGCAATATATATATTTTTTTATTTTTGTTCCCAACATTTAGCTTAGAATGTATTATGACTAATATTCAATGTCAGCAAAGATGCAACAAATAGTTAAATGAGACCTTACAGAATGCAAACGGCCTGTGATGTTGTATCCACAATGTAATAAATTAACTAAATCAGTCCGTTTCAAATTGACTTCATTTGGGTAATACTTTTTTGCTCAAAGTGATTTATCTTTTTAGACTTGAAATATCTGAATTTTTGAAATTTTTCTAAAATCTAAGGATTACTTTCATCGTGCACAGCTGTGACCTAAGCTGATATTGGCTCGTTTTTCCTTCTCTATCAGCTTTACCACTTATTTCGGTTTCACAGAAACCAGGACGAACTGCTCAGTGAGGCAAATAGAGTCTTTATATCCTGGCTCATCAGACGAGTTCGTACAACTGGGCTCTGAGTCATATAAGCACACAACTATCTAATAAGTTTTGTAGATTTAATTAACAAAAAATACATCAACAAGTGTAAATAAAATTGTGTTGTAAGTTTTATGAAAAAAAAATTATAATTAAATGTGGCAAAGCGGAGGGCGATACTGGCAAAATTGAAATCAAATGTCCCCAAGAACACACTGTGGTGGATATGTCAAGATTTAACTAATATCTTTTTAATACTCTTCTTACATGTTCACGGACTGACTGTGGATTTTAATTAAAAGTTTTAAAGATCAAAAATAAAATTTAACAAAATGTACTGAAAAAAGGAAGTAAAAAATTAAATTCCAAAAAGGAAACTTCTCCTAAAGCTATAAATTAACTTCTCATAATCAAATGGAGAAAGGAACTATACTTCGTTCCTTCCATATGTAGCATTAACAAGCTTTCCTATAAGATTGGGAAGGGAACTATATTTGTTCCGCTTGGACGTATTATACCTCAAGAAACATGGCATAAACGCCAATGAACTGAAGGTCAATCAAACGCTTTTTCTAAAAATAAATTAAGGATCATTGAGTATGAACTCAATTTTACAATTACGCAAATGTAACTATTTTCAACAATATGTACCAAAATAAGATTAAAATTCAAACCACAAAAAAAAATAAGTTTAAATCATATTCTGATATTGAAACACATGTAATAAAATTGCATTTTTCAGATTTTCAAGGGGCGATAATATTTTTTAATACTAAAAGCAACCCTGCCACATTCCTCCCCAGAACAAACTTAATTCTTTAAAAATCCCACTGAAATCAACAAAAATTTTCAGATTCAGAGTCTGAGTATTTTGTTGATTTCAGTGGGATTCGAACCCCCTCTGTCAAGGTTCTACGGGTTTAAAAGTCTGGTACGCTACCACTGGACCACCACTTCTATGTTCAAATTTCGGTTAATTAATATACTTAAGTCTCGTATTACGAGTCAAAATAAATTTGTAGTTCTTTATATTTTACATCCCTTTGGACTCACACAGAGATGGCGGGAGCAGTGTAATCTGTCTGTAATATTTGTGCATTCGAAGAGCAGCCAAATCCCTCGGTGGGAAGGCAATCTCGATATTCATGTCTTTAAATCTAACCCCGTTGGGTTCCTACCATAGACCGTTATATATGAAACCGGTAGGAAAAATAATTATGTGTATTGAACTGTATTATATAGTGTTTTAATATATAATTGCAAGAAATTGGCATTCTTCATTCGTTTTTCATATATATATTTCTTTAAAAAGAAGAAAAGCAGGCAATTCACAGTTTAGAAAAGAGAGAGGATATCGTTATTAAAAAGGCAGACAAAAGTTCTACCGTAGTCGTCATGAATACTGATGACTATGTTGCCGAAGCAACCGACAACTGTCAAAAGGCGAATATTATAAAAAACTAAGTTGCGACCCAACTAAAAAGTACAGTGAAGAAAAAGCAACAGCTCTAAAGTCAATGTTAGAACAAGATGACTTAGACGAGGAAACTTTTGAAGGTCTTCTTCCTGAAAATCCGAGAGCTGGTTTATTCTATCTGTTGCCAAAAATACATTAAGAAGGAATTCCAGGACGTCCTATAATAAACTCTATTGGGCATCCTACTGAAAAAATCTCTAATTTTTTAGATTTTCATCTGCAACCATTTGTAAAAAAAAATGCCTTCTTTTATTCAAGACACTACATATTACATTAACAAAACACCGAGTGAAGACCTTCCGCCTAACACACTTTTGGTAACTTTAGATGTGACATCACTTTATACAAACATCCCACATGAGGAGGGAATCGAAACCTGTCGTAAAGTTTGGGACAATAGAGAGATACAATCACCCTCTACAGAATCACTTGTAAATCTTTTGGATCTTGTATTGAAACGCAACAACTTCGTTTTCAATAACGAGAATTTTCTTCAGGTTAATGGGACAGCCATGGGTACTCGAGTTGCACCTTCATATGCCAACATATTCATGGGAGACTTAGAAAAACGTATGCTCCAAGACGCACCATATAAACCTAACAGCTGGTTACGCTTCATCGATGACATCGAAATGAAATGGTCTGATACCAGAAAACACCTGGACGAATTTATAGATTCATCAATAATTATCTCTCTTCTATAAAATTTACAGTCGGTATATCTGAAACTACAAATGTATTCCTTGATACGACCTCAACACTCGTCGATGGTCAAATACATTTTGATTTGCATACTAAAGCGACAGATTCGCATGCATACTTGCTCCCAAGTAGCTGCCATCCTAGACACTGTGTAAATGCCATCCCATATGGGCTTTCAACCCGAATACGTCGTATCTGTTCGCAAGAAGAAACATTCAAACAGAGGAGTAGAGAACTTACCCAACATATTGTGAACAGGGGTTACAAAGAAAAGCATGTCAGAACAACTGCTCAAAAGGTCTCTTCTTTTGACCGAAGCGAATTGCTAGATTATCGGCAAAGAAAGAAGAAAAATTTGCGGACGCCACTGGTTACTACTCTCCATCCACAGATACCTCATTTGTCAGCTATAACCCGTGAATATATGCCAATTCTACATGCATCACCCAAAATGAAAGACCTTTTTCCAGAACCTCCTCTAGTATCATTTCGTCGTCCCAAAAATGTGAAGGACATTCTCGTAAGAGCCAAATTACCATCACCCGAAACAGATCAGTTCACAACATGTCGCGACAGGCGTTGCCTTCCATGCAAGTATAGCTCAACAACTAAAATATTCAAAAGCACAGCAACGGGCGAGTCCTATAAAATATTTACCAATTTATCCTGCAAGTCAGATAATGTCATCTATCTCATCACTTGCTCTGTTTGCCAACAACAGTATGTCAGTGAAACGAAAAATTACTCAACCTTCGTATTAACTTGCACCGTGACCACATTCGGAAAAAGGAAAGATCACAGGCCATAACATTACATTTCAATTCCACCGGTCATGACTGGAAACATATGCAAGTAGTACCAATTGACCAAATCGATCGTGGACAGACACACAGAGGCAGGCTAAAGAAAAGTTCTGGATAGAAAAGCTAAAATGCAGTTTGAATATAAAAAATTGAAAAAATAAAATATACTTTGGCTAAATTTCCTGCCCCTACCCATTTTTTTTCTCGTCCTGACATGGCTGAAGTTTTGCTCATTTGGCGTTTAACATTATTTTTTAAGTGTATTGTATATTAAATTGATGTACGGATACTGACAAATTTTTTTTCCCTTCTCATGTTACATCTGTAAACAACAGCATCCAACATGTAGCTCTCGATATTTTGTATAAACATTCGTAGTTTAGTCTTTGTATATAGGTTTTGTTTGATTGTTTTACTTTTTTATTGTGTTTATACAAAATATCGAGAGCTACATGTTGGATGCTGTTGTTAACAGATGTAACATGAGAAGGGAAAAAAGAATTTTGTCAGTTTTCGTACATCGGCTTTATAAACAATACACCTAAAAAATAGTGTTTAACGCCAAATGAGCAAAACTTCCATGTCAGGAAAAATGGGTAAAGGCAGGAAATTTAGCCAAAGTATATTTTATTTTTTTCAAATTTTTATATTCAAACTGGATTTTAGCTTTTCTATCCAGAACTTTTCTTTAGCCTGCCTCTGTGTGTCTGTCCACGATCGATTTTGGTCAATTGGTACTACTTGCATATGTTTCCAGTCATGACCGGTGGAATTGAAATGTAATGCAGTGGCCTGTGATCTTTCCTTTTTCCGAATGTGGTCACGGTGCAAGTTAATACGAATGATGAGTGAATTTTTCGTTTCACCGACATACTGTTGTTGGCAAACAGAGCAAGTGATGAGATAGATGACATTATCTGACTTGCAGGATAAACTGGTAAATATTTTAAAGGACTCGCCTGTTGCTGTGCTTTTGAATATTTTAGTTGTTGAGCTATATTTTTTAATATTCTGCATGATTACGAAAAAAAAAACAAAAAAAAAAAAAACAAAAAAAAACAAACAAACAAAAAACAAAAACCGGAAAAGTCAGTCTCGTAGTCTCGTAGTTCTGACTATTTACAATCGAACTTGCTTTTAGTCAAATTCATATTTAATGCAATAACAATAACAGCCTTAGTAAATCGATACTTTTTACAATGACTTAAGGGGTTTCGAGTGTCTTCAATTCAATCTAAATGTCAATCTCAATATTAAAATTTAATTAAAAAAATGTTTTCTGCATAACAAAATTTTCCGTTTAACATGAAATCTTAGTAATTTTTGTATTTTTTAAACCATTAGGTCGATCTCACTGTCTGGTGAGCCAGAGGTCCCAGGGGGTATTCATTAGCTTTATGACATGGAACATTTACCTTGCAGTTTACAGAAATTAACTGTTTTTATCAAAATTAAACCCCTTTAAAATTCAGAGGATTCATTCCGTTTTTCATTCGGCAGATGTCCTGATTAGATGATTTGGCCTCCTTTTCTCACATTATTGGTATTTAGACCTTTTTTAAGAGTATTTTTTTTATTAATTTCATTTAATTTTACTTTAATTCTCAGTTATTTGCAATCTCGGAAATGATTACCGAAGGGCAATAACTGGAAAATCTTGAATGTTAACATACCCTGTTGGGAGACTTTATAACGAAGAGCCGAATTCTGCGTGTTTGGAAAAGTATTATGATAGGGTGCTTTTGATATCCACCCAAATTATAGAATAAATACGGTGCAGTGACCTTGTCACACCTGAAGTATAAGTATGCAAGTTTCTTGAGAATGAATGATGACCAACTCTAATAAAACTCTGCCGGTAGCTTCATATAGGAGATGCCTCGGGAAACATTATGAAAGTTGATTGACTGATTCATGTTTTACGCCAAATTCAGCAATATTTAAGCTATATCGTGGCGAGAACTATTACGTATATCAAACAATTATAATTATGATAAGTATATAAGAATATCAATATAAAACCAAATAGCTTTATACAAGTAAAAACAAATGTGCAAATTATTAAAAACACAATTGAAGAAATTTGGGTTTAACTATAACAATATTAGAAATAAACAAGCTAGTTTAAAATTTATCCATTTAAAAATCTTACTAAATGAATTGATTGCTTTTACAAATTGAACAATTTGAGGCCAGCGACGTATGTTACTAGGTCTTTAAGACAATCAGCAGAATAAAAATCACACCTGATTTAGCTGCAACATAGAGACTCTCCACAGGAGAAGATCTGAAAGCACCACATGAAAGACGCAAACCTTGGTGGTGAATGGTATCTAATAATTTAACGTATGATTTACGGACGGAACCGTACATAAAACATCCATAATCTAATTTAGATCGAATCAACGATCGATATAAATTTAATAAAACAGTGCTATCCGCACCCAGTCTGTACTCGATACAACATTTAAAATATCTAATGCCTTGAGGCATTTATTTTTTAGCATTTTGATATGGGGAAGAAAGGAAAGTTTACTGTCAAAGATTAAATCAAGGAATTTGACTTCTTATACAATAGTTATAGGGTTATTGTATAGTTTAAGCTCTGGGTCTTGGTGCATTTTCCGCTTACAACAGAAATACATCCCGACTGTTTTAGAGCTTGAAAATTTAAAACCATTTCCAATTGCCCATTTTTCGATTCTGTTGCAATTGACGTTCTATCTTGTTCATTTTTTTTACCACGATAGCAAATGAGGAAATCATCCATATAAAGAGATCCGTCGATGCTATCTTTCAAGACAAGAGCCACACTATTTATTTTTATACTGATGTAACAGAGAGGATACTTCCTTGCGAAACACCCATCTTTTAATCAATTGAGTCAGAAAATGTTGAATTGACTCTGACGTAAAATTCCCGGCCCTTGAGAAAATTCTCAATTAAATTAGGTAAGCTTCCTCTCAACCCCATATCAAAAAGATCTTTTAAAATTCCATATTTCGATGTTGTATCGTATGCTTTTTCTATGTCAAAAAAGATAGATACAGCATGTTCTTTCTTAAAAATGCATTTCTAATGAATGTTTCAAATCGAATTAGATGGGTTAATGTGGTCCGACCTTGTCGAAATCCATTATGGATGTTCGACAGAAGACCGTTCGATTCGTAATACCAAACAAGACGGTTGTTTATCATCCGATCCATTGTCTTACGAGATTCTGTGACTCTGCTCTCTTTAGAGGTCTTTATACTGCACGGAGCATGCCGTTTCTCCGAACAGTTTGGCTACAATGTTTCGCGGTCAGGCTTTTCGCGATATAAACTGACTACCCCGCATAGACAGGGCATTCTCGTATCCACTAACTGGGGACGCACCCGGCAGCTATGTAGCCGGAGCCCCCGAAAACCGATTAAGGTGCCGACAGTATTTATTATATAGTGAGGTTTTAAGTACAGGTATTTGTAAGATCCAGGCAGGTGATAACATTTCGTGATTCATGACCCCCTCAGAATTTCATTATATTTTGAAGTTAAACATAAATAAGTATGAGATGAAAATTTTTACTAAGATTTTTCCCATATTATGCACCGTTGCTATGGTAACCATTGTTGAGTTTTAGCTCCCAAAAAGTAAAAAAAGACCATGAAAAAGTACAGAAAATGACATTTTTTATTTCATCCGTTTAAACACAGAGATTAAATTTTAAATACCATATAGTTTTCAGTTTGTATATGACTACTAGTAAAATCTTATTTTATAATTGGTCTCTGAAAAAAGCCTTACTGTGATAAAATTCCGCCATCTTGAATTATGCTAGAAATAAGAATTTTCTCATTTTTTTGAAAAAGCTCAATTTGACCAATTTTCTTTTCCATAGGAAAAAAAGCTGCAGATACATATGTATGGAATATTTATTGAGGTAAAAGTATTAGTTCAGAAATTTTAAAAACTGCAAAAAAATCATTGGGTTTTTTCAAATGTTGTGGTTGCCATGGAAACAAAAAGGACAGATTTTATATAGAATGAAAAACTAATTACCTAACCACAAGCCATTTGATTGTTTTTATGTAGTCCAACATATGTTTTTCTTACCTTATACTAATAGGGGAAAAATAAAGAAAAGGCAATCATGCCTTTTTTTCATAGCAACAGATTTATGGCCTTAGCAACCAGCCGTTATTCTAAAATTTAAGCATGAAAACCACATATTTAGCTGCTAATGTTTCCTTGTGAAAAGTCAGATATATGTCTTCTTATTCCTTACTCAAATATAGAGATAATAATATTATTTCCATAGCAACAGTTTGAAGGTCCATAGCAGCAAACCTTTTCTAGTTTTTGAAACTAAGCGACCAGCCTTTTATAACTATTTCATTGAGAAAATGATTAATTAAGCTCCTTACTTTTTCTCACAAAGAAGTGTAATGCAATCTGTTTTTAACTCACCTGACCCAAAGGATCACTGAGAGCTATTGGCATCACTTGGCGTCCGCCCTCTGTTAGCTTTTCACATTTTGACCTTCTCTGATACCACTGAAGCAAATTAAATCAAACTTTATACGGGAATGGTGGATGAAAGGTCTTTTAAAAAGATTGTTCATTTCGTTCCAGTCCAATAAACAACCTGGCTGCCAGCACAGAACTTAGAATAACATTTGACCCTTTTCATCATCTGCTGTACTGGAATGATATATGGAAGGTCCATCACTTAGATTGCTCATTTGGTTCCGGTCCGATGAAAAACATTTCCGCCAGCAATTAACACTGTTTAACACTGAAACCTATTTAAAATCATTTCTTTTATTACTCTAAAATCATTGCAGCAAATATGGGGGAAATGTATGGAAGAAAATTTACAAGGTTTGAGGGTACACCTCCCTGAGTCCAGAGTACAAGCAGAATTTTAAATAAAGTCCAGAGTACATTTTCTATTTTTTGAATAATTTGAAATACAAGTCCAAAATGCCATGACTCTTGAGTCTGTGGAGTCGTGACATTTTTTATTGATATTCATTATGGTTAATTAGTTATACTATAATTATCTTTCATTGTAATTTTTAATGATTCAACATGTGAATTTAAAAGGTAAAATTCCATTTAAATCTCCTAAAAAACGAAACTGTCCATTTTACAAAAGCCAGTGGCATTTGTCCATTACAAGTTACCCCATACCCTGTTTACAGGCTTCGCTTTTGTGTAATTACTTATTATCAAGTTTGGAAATGTTATGTTGATTTCAAATCTTTTTTCTCTCAAAAGATGTATTTGAAACTAAAAAACTGACGAAGCTGCATATTAAAGTTATTTCATTTACTTTTGATAGGTACAACTTAACAGACCAGTTGAAACTTTGGTGCCATTAATAATATAATACTTGAGCGAGTCTGGCGCCTCGCCCAAGTATTATATTATTACAAATTTTGACCCCCAAAAAAACCTCAAAAGACCTAAAAATGACATAAGTTTTATCAAAAAAAGCAAAAAACAGCACAAAAAACCCTATATGTTTTGACCCTCAAAAAAAAAAATAGGCACAAAAACACCCCCCAAAATAGTTACACAGAAAAAGTTATAAAAAAATTTTGACCCCCCCCCCTACTA
>MJUU01053001.1:5346-30187 GCA_002080025.1 Modiolus philippinarum | reverse complement strand
CCCCCCCGTGATACCGCATAGGCCGGGCTAAGTGCTAAATGTCATAATGATTGGTGAAGCCATAATCAATTTTGGAGGTTTAAAGATGTTATAATTGAAATTAAGCGCCGGTGTTCTATAGCCATTTTTCCCCCATGCCAGTTTTTCCAGGGGAAAAATTGGCATATGCTGATTTTTCTCCCCGGAAAATTGGGCATGTTCCAAACTTTCCCCCTTACGGAACATGGGGGAAAAATGAGATCATTGCCATTTTTGCGCCCTTTCAATCGTACATATGCTCAATTTCCCCCTAATGTCATCATTGGTCGCATGAAAAAACTTTCTCGGAAATTTAATTAGTGGAACCTGTGAGAAAAGACTTCTGCTTAAGACCCCNAGAAATAAAAAAAATTAACTAAAAAAACAACCTGGTCAATATGAATTATTAATTAATGACAAAATTTCATAAAAAATGTACAGACCGATAGACAAAGTTTGGAGTTGATCTGTCCAAGGAATTTCCAGTTATATACGTGAAAAATTAATTCTTTCGTTGGAGAGATGACCTGGCTGATTAACCAAGACACTTTACGAAATACCACCTCGGCCAAATCATTGGCGGCAGCAGCTCTCAGCGTTGGCATCACTTGTCATTTGATACTTGTTGCTTTATTGTATTGTATAAATAATTCATAATTGTCAGTTTTTTAATCTGATTTTCTTTATCATGGAGTGTATTGTCAATTTTTGGTGTGTGTTGATCCTTTTTTACCTCCTTTTCTCAAATAGCACCGGCGGATCCAACCTCCAAAAGGGGGTTCCAATGAGGTTCCTTAAAAAGGGGGTTCCAGGCCATTTTTTACCGATCTTTTGTCAGTCGTGCCAAAATTTTGCACAAGATTTTTTTTCAAGAAAAAAGGGGCCCAACTAATGGATCCCCTCCCTCTGGATCAGCCAATTAATAGTAATATTAATGAGTGAAAACATGATTAAACATCGAGTTCGGTTCTCAAATTAAGTCACATATTAAAGAAATTGCATTAAGAGTTATGTCAAAATTGAAGAGCGTTCTATAAAATTTATATATGAATTCTTGACACACGGACAAGGTCTGTCTGTTCAGAGGCGTGTGCATATATATCGCTAATATGTTGTTGATAAAAAATCGGACGACATGTCAGAACAGTTGAGATAGAAAAGACATATGTTCTTAAAGATGAAGGAAAAAAAAATAAAAGCGTTATTCCATTGCTCACTTTTGCCATGTATTTGTAGAGACTATGTCTCATGTGCATTTCCTCCATATCCCTTCATTGCTTATATGTGTTATATAACAAGAAATTTGTATGGGGGAAAAATCAGCTCGGGGGAAAAATGGCAACAAGTATACGTATTGTCAGTTTTCCGTGGGGGAAAGTGACAATGATCTCAATTTTCCCTGGGGTAAAAATGAGAATGATCTCATTTTTCCCCCGGGGAAAATCTAGCATGGGGGAAAAATGACAATATAACACCGGCAGCACAACTGTAAATTCAGTGGACCGTGAAGGATTATCACCCTGTGTCCATCGGGAATATGTAGATCACAAAGAATATTTATCATCTTCAAATTTTATTACATATCTATTTCAATTAAAAACATGATCGAACTAATTAAAATAATCCAGAAAATTGATACAGCAAGTTATCGTTTCCTACAAAGTGTCATTTTACTTAAAATATTAGGAAAGAATTTTATGAAAGTATGTTTAAGGAATTTCCTAATTTAAAACAATTGAATGACATTAATCTTTTAATCTGGTTTATGTCAAATGAAAATCTACAGTTCATAGTGTGTCTCTTTAATGATTAATATCTTCTCTCTTTCTAAATCAAAGTCACTTAAAATTCTTCTACCTTATCATTGTATGAATATGTTCACCCTGGTGTACATTTGAAATTTCAGATCAAATGTATTATATAGGGCTAAGTGCATTTTCAGGGGCTAGGTGCACTTAGCCCGGGCTAAGCGGTGTTTAGACGGACCGGACGGGCGACGTGGAATATGAAAATAAAAACTTTGGGTCCATAGATTTACCCCAAAACACCAAAAAACACCAAAAAACCACACCAAAAAAACCACCCCAAAACACCCCAAAACTACACCAAAACACAAAAAAAAACATTTAACATATACCTTTTTGAAACAAAAAATATCAACTTTATTACTTTTTTATTGTTTTTGGTCAAGAACTGGTTTTTATAAACCCGTTTTAATGACGATTTTTGATGGGAATTAAGCATGTCATGGACACGTGACAAGTTCCAGGTAAGTAATATACCAGACCTTCATTTCATATTTTCAGATACTAGTAGCAAATAATACTAACATTTTCAAGTTTTAATATATATTTACTCTACACAGAACTAATAATATCTCCTGTTGCCGCAATCTGGAGTCTGTTTAAAGATGTTATAATTGAAATTAAGCACCGGTGTTCTATAGCCATTTTTCCCCCATGCCAGTTTTTCCGGGGGGAAAATTGGCATATGCTGATTTTTCTCCCCGGAAAATTGGGCATGTTCCAAACTTTTCCCCTTACGGAACATGGGGGGAAAAATGAGATCATTGCCATTTTCCCCCTTTCAATCGTACATATGCTCATTTTTCCCCCTAATGTCATCATTGGTCGCATGAAAAAACTTTCTCGGAAATTTAATTAGTGGAACCTGTGAGAAAAGACTTCTGCTTAAGACCCCCTCCCCCCCCCAAAAAAAAGAAATAAAAAAAAATAACTAAAAAATAAAACAACCTGGTCAATATGAATTATTAATTAATGACAAAATTTCATAAAAATGTACAGACCGATAGACAAAGTTTGGAGTTGATCTGTCCAAGGAATTTCCAGTTATATACGTGAAAAATTAATTCTTTCGTTGGAGAGATGACCTGGCTGATTAACCAAGACACTTTACGAAATACCACCTCGGCCAAATCATTGGCGGCAGCAGCTCTCAGCGTTGGCATCACTTGTCCTTTGATACTTGTTGCTTTATTGTATTGTATAAATAATTCATAATTGTCAGTTTTTTAATCTGATTTTCTTTATCATGGAGTGTATTGTCAATTTTTGGTGTGTGTTGATCCTTTTTTACCTCCTTTTCTCAAATAGCACCGGCGGATCCAACCTCCAAAAGGGGGTTCCAATGAGGTTCCTTAAAAAGGGGGTTCCAGGCCATTTTTTACCGATCTTTTGTCAGTCGTGCCAAAATTTTGCACAAGATTTTTTTTCAAGAAAAAAGGGGCCCAACTAATGGATCCCCTCCCTCTGGATCAGCCAATTAATAGTAATATTAATGAGTGAAAACATGATTAAACATCGAGTTCGGTTCTCAAATTAAGTCATATATTAAAGAAATTGCATTAAGAGTTATGTCAAAATTGAAGAGCGTTCTATAAAATTTATATATGAATTCTTGACACACGGACAAGGTCTGTCTGTTCAGAGGCGTGTGCATATATATCGCTAATATGTTGTTGATAAAAAATCGGACGACATGTCAGAACAGTTGAGATAGAAAAGACATATGTTCTTAAAGATGAAGGAAAAAAAAATAAAAGCGTTATTCCATTGCTCATTTTTGCCATGTATTTGTAGAGACTATGTCTTATGTGCATTTCCTCCATATCCCTTCATTGCTTATATGTGTTATATAACAAGAAATTTGTATGGGGTAAAAATCAGCTCGGGGGAAATGGCAACAAGTATACGTATTGTCAGTTTTCTGTGGGGGGAAAGTGACAATGATCTCAATTTTCCCTGGGGTAAAAATGAGAATGATCTCATTTTCCCCCCGGGGAAAATCTAGCATGGGGGAAAAATGACAATATAACACCGGCAGCACAACTGTAAATTCAGTGGACCGTGAAGGATTATCACCCTGTGTCCATCGGGAATATGTAGATAACAAAGACTATTTATCATCTTCAAATTTTATTACATATCTATTTCAATTAAAAACATGATCGAACTACCCAAACAAAAAAAATCATGCAACAACTCCCTACAACAACTCGTCTTCAAATCATGATTTGATTATGAGTTGAAGGTGGGAAAATTTCACATGCAAATGAGCCAACAACTCGTTAATTTACATATGCAAATTTTGCAATGGATCATCTTCAGATCGCTTTCAAATCGTTACCAACTCGTGTAACAACTCATGAACAACTCGTGTCCATGATTTCATACCGATTTATTGGGATGCAATGGATCATTTTCAAATCGGTAACAAATCGTTAACAACTCATGAATGTGTACACATACAATATATACGTATTTTATGTATGATTTAGTTACACAGACGTGTAGATATGATGGAATAAAATAATTTCTTGGTCACCGATCACTCCAGTATTCAAACTTAGTTTTGTACATATGTGAATACAGAAATACATATGTCTATTAACAGTGTCATATAAGTTAACTGGCTCACATTGTACGTGATGATTAAAATTGTAAATTTTACAGACTTCTCTGCATATTTTGGCATAGCATGCAATACGAATTACTTAATACACATTTCTCTTCAACAATTCGTCTAAGAAGTGAAACATTCAGGAATCTATATATACACACCATTAACTGCATGCTGATGATAAAGGGCTTCATTTTGTTCTGATCGATATAAAGCGGTATTACAAAAATTCAAAAGATCTGCCTACCTTACATATTGAATTTCACTATTATTCATTCCACACACATTCCAAAAAACTTGTATAAAAGACTTAATATTTCATTTCATTTTACAAACACATTAGGCCTGCTGAAAATTGTTTCACATGTTTGAATCGATTTTTCGTTGTTTTCATAAAAATTACTATTTCGTGGGCTCTTTAATTCGTGGTTTCTATTTCTATGTGTAAAACTCAATGGAAAAAATTTCTTTTCGTTGGGAATTTAATTTCGTTGTTTTTCGAAAATTGGAACCCCACAAACAATAGTAATTTCACCGTATATACAATTTCAATGAATAATTTTTATTTGCTCCTTATGATGATTTTATAGGTTATTCAATGTTTTAATGGTACTAATTTCGTGAAGTGTTTCAATAATGTTGTCTTTTCTTTTTATAACCACAAAAAATTTCAATTAACAATACTATTACATTACCTGCTCCTTCGGGGCCATGCTCATGTTTATGTGCACAGCCCCCGGCACAGCCAGCATTATTATTCAACACATCTAATTTGATTTCTGTAAAAGAAAAAATCGAATATTGCATTGTTATCTTCTCAAAACATATATGACAGTAATAAGCTTATATCAATGAGTTAACACTATGAGTGCCTTAATTCTTAATGTCTTCTTTTTATTTCCATGCATTGTAGCTGTCTCACGTCCTTGTTATGACTTTGTTTTTCTCTGTTGCCGTTTTTGTCATGTCTTTGGACTTTGATTTCTGTCATCACCACTTCCCTTGTTCGGTATTCTACTGCCATTGTTTTAAAATCATCCGAATTGGGAACCAAAATTTGATTGTCAGAGCTAATAAATAAATTCTACCAAGAATATACATTCTGAACCAAGATATATGACTTTTTTTAACTTTTAATTCTTGCATGTAATATTTTCTGTGAAATTCTTGAATTGCAATTCAATCTTGCAATCTCGGTGTCACATGATGACATCTTTTGCATGGTGGATAGATGCGGCCATTTTGCGTCTTCGCCTTTTATCCTTTTACTTTCCACGGAGCAAAAACGCGAAATCAAGAAGCCGAAAACGCGAAAACTTAAAGTGAAACTCATTGACCGTTTTCACTTTTTCGCTTTCGCGTTTTGGCGTTTCCGTCTTTCTGATTTCGCTTTTCTGCTATGTGGAAAGTGAAAGGCGAAAGGGCGAAAACTCAAAATGATCGCATCTGGCCAGCATACTCTTGTAACACTGCATATCAGGTAATTTTTAGTCGCCTTTTCATTGCAATTTTGGTGTAAAACATAACGGATGCATTTTCATAGTAAGAATGAAACACATGTGAAAAAATCTGAATGTAGAATCTCCCAGTGATACATCTACAAATACCATAATAAATAGCTACCCCGAGCATAGAAATATAGTTTCCACAACGAGACCTAGTTGATTATGAAATTTCTCACATCGAGTTAAATAAACTTTGCTTGCCGAGCTTTTAAACATTTCAAAATGTATTCAACGAGATGTGAGAAATTTCATAACTAACGTGTTTCAACATCGTTCGGGAAAGGTGAAAACTGAATAGAAGTTAGAGAATGATACATCCAGGGTATGACGACCACTGAAATTTGAACAAGTGTAATGTGAAGTAAATGACGACATAATAATTAGATGGACACAACAAGGAACTTGACTTAGTACTTACTAGTTGCTGGACACAATTTTGCGACATAAAAATCCCTTTTCATCCATTCAAGCTCGGAAATGGTAGGAGTAGTACCAAATGTGTTTAGATCAGGAGGAATCCTAAGAAGAAAACTCCCATCGAAATCTAATGAAAAATTGAGATTTTACATATTTTGAAAAATTGCTTTTGACCAGGCCACTTAATTGTAGTTCAGAAATAATAAGAGATACGCCAAATCCCCTTAACATACAAGTACTACGGAAAGTAAATATCCAAAGAAAATTTTAATAGAAATAGGATATATTTTGAACCATTGCAATTTTGGCCCCTTATACCTCTTAACTCGGAAACAGTATGGGCTACGGCAAATATGTTGATATGCTACCTGAAGTTTACAACAATAGAAATCCAAAGTACAGACTCCATTGAAATCCAATTAAAAATACTTACTAGTATTTTTAAAACTTGCAACTTTGGCCTCCTTGATACCTTATTGCTCAGAAACGATAAGCGCTTCGCCGACTCCGTTGGTATGCTAACTGAAGCTTTTATCAAGAGGAATCCAAGGAGAAAAATCCCATCGAAATCCGAAAAAAAGTTTTTAAGTCATCTGTTTATTTGAAATTTTGGCACAGTTTGGTTCCTCATAGCCTCAAAATGAAACACGTAATCAAAAATCTAAAAAGGTATTTTGTTTATTTTCACAAGGAATCTGTTGAAATAACTAAATAGGGTCTGTAAGTCTCGTCATGTGACACCGAGATTTCACGTAAAATTCACGATTTGAAAACCTCTCCCGCCAAAAGATGACGTTTCGGGATTATGACGTTTAATCTTTTGTTTAGAACGTCACATAATATCGTGCAAAATGTAACTTCCGGGTACAAACAATGTACCCGGAAGTTTCAAAATTCGACGAGACTTACAGGCCCTACACCGAACTTACTGTAAATTTGGTTTCTGCATATGGTCATTTCGACAACTTATGTCTCTTCAGTGAAGACTAAATCTAAACATTTGGAAGACCATAAAACTAAAAGATGTGTAAATGCTCAGAGAGAGGAAACAACCAATATAATCTAAATGGAAAGCCAAGGACGGGGTTTTTGCATGAGGGAGATTCTCCTTAGTTTTCAACAAATTTACAAAAATCTAGATATTACAAGTTTCCATATAAGATAAGTTTTCGGGTCAGCACCGAAGTACTGACTACTGGGATTGTGAATACCCTAGTGGACTATCAGTCCACCTGCAGTGACATTGACCCAGTGGTAACAAATAACTTAATACTATAAACTGTAACTTGCTGTAAATTTGGCCATTTCATAAAAAACTATAGATTTCTGAGTTTCCCCCATTTTTGGTCAAATTTATCTCATAAACAGTACAACTGGCGTGAAATCCGTTGACAAACGACAGATGGGAAATTCACTCAGGAGCAAAATGAAAGAATCTCTATCAAAATCCATAAATGGTTTACAACCCAATATATAAAAAAACCTAATTTGTCCCTCTTTCACTTTTTTTTAAATCATCCTAGTCACAATACAAGAATGCACACCTAGTCTTCCTTCTGTGCCAAGGGCATTGTGTCAAAATTTCATAGGGATTGATCAACTGGAACTAAAGTTAATGACAAAAGCAAGTGTCTACGCAGACCAGACGACGACGACGACGACGACAACAGCGCCATACCTTTATAGGACCTACATGTAAAACCTTTGTGGTCGTATAAAAATCATAAAAATGTGGTTTTCCCTTATTACTATTTAATCATATTCCCTTAGTAAAATAATTTCTTCTGAAGACGAAATCTTTTGTACACTGGCAGAATAAATGTTTCTTATTTAATATTATTATCAATAAACTATTCAAAGTCATTTTTACAACATTTTAATCGTAAATTCAAGTTTTCATCATATCAGCAAAAAGGATGCAAAATTTTCGACACCCAAACCACCTTAAGTAATTTATTTACACGTGTTGAATTTGTTAAAACAAAATTCGTACCCTATTTCAAAAGAATATATAAATATAAATAAGAGACCAAACAGAAATTGTTAAATTACCATGTCTACAAGACATCGCAATAAATGCTATGACAAAACAAGAGTTTTCAGAAGACAGCATTACTCGCCAGGGATTAGGACTAGTCTCATTTAAGAAATAATTCATGGCAGGTATATGGTTATTGGAAATTTAACCATAGGCTGGGCCTTCAGTATATTCGAATTTAACCCAGAGCGTTCGCGAGGGGTTAAATTTACGAATATAAAAGCCAAGCCCATGGTAAAATGACAATAACCATATACCTGCCATGAATTATTTCGAATATAAATTCACAGTAACTTCGGTATTTAGTTATTCGATTCTAATGACAGAAAATTGAATTTTCCATTCTGAAGCGACCCAAGAGAAGGAGGATTTCTCGCAGCCATTACTGTCGGTGTCTATGACGTCACAATACACAATCTGACGTTTTCAAACAGATGCAAGTTCAAAATTGAAATCGAAAGCATAGCAATACCCATTTACGTGTCTGAATGGCATGATTTAGTTGAAAAATGTTCTTAACCTTTATTTCCTTCATAAAATAGGACGAACAAAATTAAAAACATGGTTGTTTTTCATCCCGTTTACTCATATTCCGATACCATTTGCGCAGGTGGGAAATATATGGTTATCGAGTATTATACTGGTTGACGATTTACAAGAGCCATGTTAGAATCAACAATAAATCTGAAAGGTATATATTTTCATATTTTGAGTACATCTACATGATATAGATTTTTTTAAATTTGATATAAGGAAGTCACATGCCAAATAGGAACTCCTAGGAACTACTTACCACAAAAAGAATACTGTATAGAAGCAAAGTTCAAGTTTTTTTAATTATCTTCAAAATCTAAATGCACTAACAGAAACCTTTAATAGGTAAGTTACATATAAAAAATAAACACCCTATCAATAAACAACTTATTTCTAAAAGCAAGGTTAAAGTTTATAGAAAGTTGCCCTTAGTGCAAGGTCAAGGTCAAGGTCAAAATGCCTTCAAATACGGTAACAAGAGAATGCTGTCGTCCTGATGAGAGTGAAATACTAAATATGAACAACCTAACACTATATTTCTACCTTCTGGAAGCATGGTTAAAGTTTTTAGAAAATTGTAATGGTGCATTACATGACACCTCGCCACGTTTAAAAAAGTTTGAAGGGCAAAACTGCAAAACTCATTTTACCACTGAAGCCAAAATCAAACCGTAACCAAAATCAAAATCAAATCAAATAAAGTCGGCACTCTAAAATTTTTACGTGGTCGACAGCACGATCTTGTGCACTGCTATGCGATATCCGTTTCCAAGATGACAACAGATCTTTCACGGTAAAAGCTTGTTCACCACGGCGGATGTCTTATAAGAAATAGGAGATGCTTACTCTACCGGTGCACCTGATCTCACTCATGGTTTTTTTTAATGAGATCGTATTGTTCATGTGTCTACATTATTCTTTTCTATCCCGTACTTTTGTGATGTTTTTCACAAAATTTTAAATTTTTCAGGGGTATAACCTAAGAACCCCTTGGACCTTTAAAATAAAAAATTATAATTATCTAAGTTTTGTAATAAAATAATTATATACCAAGTTTGAAGATAGTATGTCATTTCGTTCACAAGTTATCAGTCTGAATCTAAAACTTTCTGTGAACGGGCTGACAGACAGACAGACGTACGGACACAAGACTCGCGATATTGCATAATACCTCGCCACTACGTGTGGCGGGCATGAATATTGTCTTAGGGGAACGCCAATGTCAAAATGTCTAAACATATGGTACTATCATCAATCTTTTATCATAACAAAGTGACATGCCGAATATGAACACTGTACCAGTAAATGTCTACATTCAAGAAGCAATGTTTTAGTTTTTTTTAAATGCCTTCAGGGTAAGGTCAGGCCATAATGTCTTCAATTAGAGGCCCGAGGACTGAGACTGAATCCGTCATTCGACAAAATTCTTTTAAGTTATATATATGGTGATGACCAATAATGACGTTTTTTCACCAAACGGGCTTATGTTAAGCTATAGTTTGGTTGAGTTGGCTTCATTGTTTTCAGAGAAGATTATTAAAATGTGATTTTCCCATAGGATCCAATGATAAAGTACTCATGCTAGCTGCCATATTTTTGTCAGATCCTACCAAAATGAACAAGATTTATACAATAACTCCCATACGTCATTCCAATTCACTATTAATTTGCTTCTAATAAATAATTTCAGAGTAGATGATGAAAATGATTGTTACCCATAAGGCCCAATATTGCGAACTGTTGGTCATGTTTTATGTTTTAAATGTTTTAAATGAGCATTTTTATGGAGGACCTGAAATACATCATTCCATAACATTTTGCTTTAGTTGATGGTTTGATGTTTTTCCCATAGGGTCCAAGGTAAAGCTATATTCTTTGCTTGCGTCCGTGTTTTTTTTTTGTCGAATCGGAACGAAATAAGCAATCTCTGTAAAGGACCTTCCATACAACATTCCAGGAAAGTTTGGTTTAAATTCCTCAGTAGCTTCAGAGCAGAATGATGATTTTCCGATAGGGTCCCACATTAAAATTAAGTTCTGTGCAGACCGTCAAGTTTCAGTCAGATACAAACAAACAGAGCAATCTTTGTAAACGACCTTAATAACGTCATTCCTGTAAAGTTTTGTAGAATTTGCTTCAGCGGTTTCAAAGGAGAAGGTTTAAATGATAATTTTCGCATAGGGTCCATTGCTAAATCTAAGTTTCGTGCGGGGGGCTATGTTTAAGTTAGATAAAAAAAACCATGTTTTAGTCAGATAAAAAAAAGCAATATTTGCAAACAACTTTTATAACATAATTCCCTTAAAGATTGGTTGAATTGGTTTCAGTTGTACCAAAGGAGCTGTTGGCTATTTATTTAAACAGATCGGAACAAATTGATCATTATTTGTAACCTTCATATGCAATATCTAAATTTTTGTAAATTTCGTTGAAAACTAAGGAGTATCTCCCTCATGCAAAGCTCTGTCCTTAGCTAATTTTGGTTCTACATTTAGATCATATTGGGTATTTGTTCTCTTTCAGTTTTTTTTTAACATGTTTCATTTTATTGTCTTCCAAACGTTTAGATTTTATCTGCACTGACGAGACATAAGTTGTCGAAATGCGCATATGCAGAAAATAAATTCATAGTAACTTCGGTATTTAGTTATTCATAACATCATTCCCGTAAATTTGGTTCATTTTGTTTCAGTGGTTTCAGAGATGATGATTATTCCATAGGGTCCAATGTTGCGTACTTGTGGTAATGGTTTTTTTCGGATCTCAACGAAATGAGTGATCTTCATAAAGGACATTGCATACATCACTCCTGTACGTACAGTTAATTTGCTTCATAAGATTTATAGCAGATAATAAAAATGATAGGGTCTTTTAATTTTCTGCTCTGATAACCATGTTTTTTTATCAGATCAAACGAAATGAGCAATCTTTGTAAAGAACCTTTCACACATCATTACTGTAAAGTTTGGTTGAATTTGCTTCAGTCGTTTCAGAAAAGAAGATGAAAATGTGAAAAATAGACGCCAATTGATAGCAAAAGCTTTCACTGACCCTTTGAATCAGGCGAGCTCAAATGATACCGACAGAAATCTGGCGTCATAACGAATTCGCATACCACATAATGTCTACCTTATAAAAACAATTAAAGTTTTTTTTCTAAATTGCCCTCAGGGCCAGGTTGAGATCATAATGTCTACAGAAAGCTTTTCTCATAAGGAAGTCACATACCAATAGTTTACCAACTTAAATTTAGAACCACGGCTAAAGTTTTTACAAAATTGCCCTCAAAGCTGGCCAAGATCACAGTGTCTACAAATATGAAACCACTATGAAACTCTCACCTACCAATATGAGTACCCTAGTGCTAAAAGCCTACCTTCAAGAGGAGAGGAATTTGCCCTTTATGGCAAGGTCAAGGTCCAATGTCTTCAAGAATGGTACCACAAGAAAGTTCTTAACAATAAAAAGTCCTAGTTTCTAAGGTCTCGAATCCAACGACACCGACGTAGGGGGTATGACAATAGATCTCCAGACATTCTTTCAGGCGAGATAAAAGGGGCATTAAAGAGCCTATAATGCTCAGTTGGACAATGATTGACATAAACAGCAGTTTTAGCTGTATGAATGGCTTTTTCCACAGTGTCCAATAGGGGTAATAACAAAATAACAATTTTAAACTACATTCCCTTTGCTGGCTTTCAGATGTCACTCTTGAATTTTGAGAGTTCACACCCTGTCTTTGTGTGTGTGTGTGTGTATCAGGCCTGGGGTAATAATAATGTGTAATTATAATGTAATGTAGCAATATTCTGTGTAACGTTGATGTAATGTGTAATGAGACAAATAATGCTAATGTAATGAAATAAAAGGGACAGCAGGAAACACCTTCAATGGCTGAAAATTAATTACATGCCACAGTCTGCTAGGGAACTACACAGGCAAAACACAAATAAGACGCATTTATGCCATAAAATGGACATACTATGTATTACTTTTACACCACTTCAACTATTTGTTAATATTTTTCGAGAAAAAAATATCAGATTTATAATATGGTTTTCTCTTGTTTTGCACAGACTTAACAAATAATAATATGATATTGAATAAAGTAAATTATAATAAAGTCAAAATGCCTAATGTGGAGAACTACTTCCAAATTAATAAAGTGGCTTAAATATAGATTACATCACAAGATCCCGTTCATTACCCTTTTTTCCACTAAAGATAGTTAAATTTTAAAATTTTAATTGCGAGGCTTGCCGAGCATTTATAAAGTTTTGCGGGAAATAGCGCGAGGCTGTATTCAACATAGATATAAAACAAAATATGTGTTGCGAAACAACTCTCAAGGTCAATAACAAAATAACGAGATACATGAGCATGTGAGCTGTTAAAACGGATAAACTTAAAATCTAAAATATAACATCAAGTTACAAAAAACACATGGCAAAATAAAATAGAAGAAACAATAAAAGGGTCGACCATACGTTGAATAAAGGAAATTTATCTAACGGGTCAAAACCGGTTTAAACTTGACATATCATTAGAGAATCAGTTGTAATATCTTAAACTGTGTTTTTATTCTTTGACAATAAACAAACATTGACATTCTCAAATTACCAAATTAGGAAAAAATAATACGGACCCACCATTAATTAGAATCTACATATCACAGAGAATACATTGAAATCCTAGATTTGATCTGGGACAGTCTTTGTTGAATTTGTCTTTTTCATTTGTTCTGTTTTCACTTAAAAAGTGAAGAGGAGCCTAGGGTGTAAATGTTTGGCTTTACATTCATCATCATGTATTATTTTTAGTTAAATTTTGCCATTTATTTCTAATAAGTAACAAAATACCGAAGTTACTGTGTTATTTATTTCATCTATTTGTAAGCACTTACCACTTGCTTCCTTGTTTTATTAGTCATCAACCTCGCATGATTTTTGTTATTTTGTTTTGTTTTTGTTTTTTTGCAAACAAGGACCAAATTAAAGATTAATGGTATAAATAGCAAAGTCATTCCTGATGAACATACATCTTAAAAGACATTGTGATTTCTGATAGAAAAAGCACAAAATCAGAACTGAATTGAGAATAAAAGCGTGCCTTACGTAATATTATGTCACTGCGTATGTTAAATTTATAAATACTTATAAAATTGCTAATTTTTTTGGTATTTATCAACTTTTTATGTGATGTGTAATGTAATGTAATGCATTCTTAAGTAATGTGTAATGTAATATATTACTTTCTAAAATAAGAGTAATGGTAATCGATCTTAATGTGAAAAAAAATCTGAGTCATGGTAATGTAATGTATTGCATTGCAGTGTATTTTTACCTCAGGCGTGGTGTGTATCCTTGTTTTTGACTTGTCTATGGACTTTGGTTTATGTTATCTATTTTGGCTTTGTTCCCTTGGTATTCTATTTCTGTTGTTTTATTTACAACTGCATATTTAGATAATTGTTGTACTGGAATGGTTTTGAGTACTAATTTCAATATAGTGCTTATTTTTATTGTGTCTCCTGCTGTAAGCAGAGTCGACACATAGGGATTACTATCTGTCGTCTTGCGACGTCGTCGTCGTCGTCGTACTGCGTCGTCCTGCGTCGTCCGTCGGTTCTTGAATCCGCAACTCCTTCAAAACTGCTGGTCCGATTTCAACCAAACTTTCATGATATGTTGTTCACCTGGTGTAGTTGTTCACCTGATACTTAGAATTTTGATTTTACAGATTTTAGAGGTTCACAGAGCCAAAATTGCTCATTTTTGAGTCTGTTCTTGAATCCGCAACTCCTTTGAAACTACTAGTCTGATTCCAACCAATCTTTCAGATTATGTTGTTCATCTGGTGTAGTTGTGCACCTGAAACTTAGAATTTTGATTTAACAGATCTTAGAGGTTCATGGAGACAAAATTGCTCATTTGTTAAATCAACAACTTCATTGTAACTATAAGTCAGATTCAAACCAAACTTGCAGAATATGTTGTTCACCTGATCTAGTTGTGCATGTAATACTTTAATTTTTGATCTAACAGATTTAAGAGGTTCACTGAGTCAAAAAAGCTCATTTGTTAATTCGGTTTGGTAATCTTCGACTCCTTCACAACTGTATGTCAGATTCCAACCAAACTTTCAGTATATGATGTTTATCAGGTCTGGTTTCGTTTTTCAGATTTTAGAGGTTTGACAACCCAACATAGCTCTCATTTGTTAATTCAGTTTGTTAATCTGCAAGTCCCCGAAACTGTTATACATATTCTTAAAAAATCTAGACATGCACATAATACTTTTAATTTTACAGATTTTAGAGGTTCACTGGGCCAAAAATGGCGCTTCTGTAGTGCAGGTGACACAAGTGTTCCATGGAACACCCATTATTTTTTTGTTAATACAAATACAGAGAACATTATTTTATTTAGTTTGCAAATTTGTACTTCATTTTATGTAATAGTCTATCAAAGAGCTCACCAGAGCTCATGTTATTATGTTATTATTTATATATTATGCCTACTTTAAAATTTATTTTACTTTACTTCTCCGAGTTTCAAAAATAATAGTAAATATTTTTTTTATTTCTAGACTGGGAGCAGGTCTCTGTGCTTGATATTTCTAGACTGGAAGCAGGTCTCTGTGCTTGAATGCTACTTTAATGTATGCTTATCTAGTCTTAAATTATTCTTATCACTTTATATAAGGAAATGCAAGCAAATACTTGACTTCTAAGTGTGCTCAAACCGGAAAAAGTCCTGATACTTTGCGATAAAAATCAATTTATTAATACATGGAGGAGAATTACTAATCAATAACCTGTTGGGCTAAGGTTGGTTTATATTGAATCTGCTGTAGCGCTTCAGTTAATTGTTTTTCATAAAAAAAAAATAGTAAGGAATCGTCATGTAAGAACAATTATTAATATATACTTAAATTTCAAAAAAAAATTTGTTTTACATTTGGAATATATTTATTTCAATAGGTCTAGAATCCAGTCATTACTTCATACTTGTATTTGAGACGATCGTTTCCCTTTCAATTACACGAGAGTTACTATCTATTAAACAATATGGCCAACAGTACAACGAAGTTGTATTTATTGACGAAATTTGCAAAAAATCGACAAAACAAGACAGTTTTTTGCAGAATTCAACGCGGCCCCAAGCAGACTTTGCTGATATCTAAAGAATGTAGGTATTCTTAAAATTGAAATATACTTTGTATGAGATATATGAAATTTTTTTATTTACCTGGAGGTAAAACTGGACTACTTGTATTCACTTTTGACATCATATGATGATGGAGAATTCACAGATAACAGATAACATATTTTTTTCAAATGTAGGGCTCTGAAGGGGCAGAAAATAGACATATATATGATTTGTAAGTGATTAATGTAAATATAATATAAAATATCAATAATAAGGTATTGATTATAAAGCACATGTTTATACAATAGATTATAACTGCTGATATAATATCTATGTACTGTCTATTAAATTGGAAGGCAGGTAGATAAAAAATCACATGTGTTTTCTATGATGGTTTTTCTATCAATGGTCATATCCAAGGCGATATCATTTTGAGCCAAAATTGAAGCATTTCACGCACGCCAGAAGCCTTGTGCGCTCATGCCACTTTTGCAAAAACTCATTCTTTTGTTTTTGTAGTGAAATTGCGGCAAAAAGAAAAAAACTAAAAAATATGCACTGTAATGTATCTGTTATGCAGAATTACTTGTAAAATGTTTCACAGGTTAATTTGCGCTATTTACAAAAACAACAAAAGGATATGGGGTCAATGCACATGAGACAAAGTCTTTACAAATACATCGTAAATAAACAAGCATTGGAACAACGCTTTCATCTTGAAGTCACCATGAGGCCTTCAAGAATGAGTTTTGCGCATACCTCAGAGTATGTCCAAACGACCCCTAGCACCGTTTTGAGCTGAATTCATTGCTAGATGTCGAGCAATGCTACATCCATGCTTTCATCCTCATGTATGCGGGATCGTCAACAAACATAAAATTAACTGGCAAAGTTTTCTTACAAATGCTGTCATCCGTTGCCTGACAAAAAAGACCAACAGAAGACAACCACAACATATAAACAATCACGGGCCACTCATCGAGTAAGTGGCATTATAAAATAGTGAGATGTGGTTAGTATAAGCAGGTGTTCAGAATAACATTTTGAAATTACAAAAAATAATGCAAAAAGTTTGAAAGTATGATTGAGTATCCATGCGAGAAATTGTTTGAAAATTATTAATTTTTTTTTATGTTTGGGTCCCAGTGCTGCTGATGAGGAAGTAATTTCCGAAATGGCCATACAGCTCATTGAAATTATTGCAGTTGGAGTCAACATAAAATATGTGTTATGGTCTCATATGAAAAAGAAAGGAAATGGGGTAAATGTCAAGGAGACAACATCCCATATCCAGGTTAAAACGACCAAAAACAAAACATCTAGGGGTCACCATATGGTCTTCAACACAGTGAGGAACCTCACACCATATAGTAAGCCCTAAATGGCCCCGAAAGGTAAGAAATTGAATAAATCAATGGAAACAAACCACATCCAATAACCCAAATATCAAGAAACTAAAATTTTATAAGAAGACAAGGACAAGCCAATGACCAACATATTCCTGACTTGGGACAGGTGCAAAAATTGCGGTGGGGTTAAATTCGTTTTCTTGGTTCCAAACCCTCCCCCTATTTGTAGTATATGGCAAAAAATAAATACACAAAAAGACTCACAGTAAAAATCAAACTAGAGAAAAGTCCAACTTATCAAATCGTGTACCCTTACAATGAAGTACATAAAACATGAAGACAATACACACAGGGACTGCATTGACAAATGCTCGCAGTTACTGACAGCTAGCTAAGGACATAATTTCCGTTGACTATGATATCAAGCCTTCTTATATATGAAATTTCAATTTAAATACTTCTAAATAGATTTGATATAACAACATGATCAATTATGAAAGAAGAACATGATATTGTGCAATGCCAAATACTGCCAATATGAAAAAATTGTTTAAATTTAGTTATGGTGTAAAACATTTAGGAGATTATCAATATTTTTGCCAACAAAAACCAGAAGTAAAGATTTTACAACAATGCTGTATTTATATCCTTTATGAATAAGTTTGTTCAACGGATTAATAAGTTTGGAAGGACAATTTTTGAATTTATGCGCTTTGTAAATGATATTACCATAGAAGTTTGGATGTGAAATGCCCTGATGTATAAGAGCCCTGCATGTAGAACCAAATTTTCTTAATAAGTCAATGTATCTATAATGTTGCTTTGTATGTATGTTATCGTTTGTATTATGTATTGTATATATGCCTTCAGCCCTTTGGGGAATAATTGTGCATTTATTTGAATAAAATTTATTATAATAAAATTTAAAGAATGTTTTTATCAACTTATGATATCTAAACCCTTGAAGCAGAAGTTTTTCAGTGAGACAAAGATTTCGGTCGTTGAAGTCAGAAACATTACTACATACTCGTGCANATCGAACAAGTTGTGAAATGTAGACCCCGTAAGAAGGGGCTAACGGAACATCGCCGTCGAGATGGGGGGAAATTGACTATAGGGAATGAGAAATCATCCCTTTTATCATAAACCTTAGTGTTTAACTTTCCTTGATTTATTGATATATCAAGATCAAGAAAAGGAGTATAATCACAGCTGCTATTGGATTTATTTAAAGTAAGTTCTGCAGGATAAATTTCATCTGTAAATTTAGAAAATTCAGGATTATTTAAAGCCAAAATATCCTCCAAATATCTATATGTATTATTAAATTTATCCACTAAATGCTGTTTAGAAGATTCTTTTTGAATTTTTGCCATGAATTATGACTCGTAGCAATAAAGAAATAAATCTGCTATGAGAGGTGCACAGTTGGTACCCATAGGAATACTATTTTTGCTGATAGACTGTATCACCGAAACGAACAAAAATATTATCAAGAAGAAAATTTAATGCTTTTATCATATCCTGACAAGTCCAGTTGGTATATTTGTCATGTTTGTCGTCACTGAAAAACGATTTAAATGTATTGCAACAAATGTACGTACATCCTGATTTTTTGAAGGATCATTTGATCAAATACGAAAATTTCTCTTTGATGAGTGTATGCGGTAATGTAGTGTAGAGGTTAGAAAAATCATAGCTATCGACGGAGGTGTATGCTTCATTAACAGATCGAAGTCTTTCCAAAACTTCTACCGAATTTTTAACACTCCAAAAGTAGTTTATTCCACTGTATTCATAACATTTGTTGCTAAAGTTGATGACGAGATTTTTTATGGTAGTAAGTGCACTGGTCAATAAAACAGAAATATGTGTAGTTGAACATTTACTTGATGCCGAAATGAAACGAAATTTGAAAGGATTTTTGTGTAGTTTAGGAAGCCAATACATAGTAGGGATGCTTTTATAATCAGAAGTTGCTTTAAGGTCAGCTGTAGCTATCATGTGATCATCAATTATTTGTGTTTCTCTTGACGTGGTAGCTTGAAATGTACTAGAATGGGTAATTTCATTCCGAAGCAATTCGATGTAATACTTACGTCAAACAACGACCACATTATTGGCTGCTTTATCTGCCGGAACAAATATATACTCTTTTTCCAATTCTTTTAACTTCTGTTTGATTTTTGAAATAGCAGGAATGGTATTCTGCTGCGTATAATGTGTTTCAAAATGATTTATTCGGATATCAACAACTTCCATGCATTTGTTAATGAAAGAGTCTAATGATTTTTTTATCCGCATTTTCTCTTTTCAGAATGACATGACGGCTTTTTTAATTACATCACGACAGTCCTTCCAAATTATTTTTGAAGGAGGACGATATTTGGGTCCTTTTTGGAGAAAAGTTTTTACCTCTCGGTCCTGGACGATGTTGAGGTCTCCTGTAATAACATGACCACTAGGTTCATATCGAAACTTCGAGCTTGCACAATTTCAGGTCAAGTGTGAATTTTGATTAATTTCAGGATTTTTGGTAACGGATGAATAATTAAAGATAAGGTCTCTTGTAGGTTTTTGTAAGTTTATGAAATAATGGGTGGTTCCATATTATCAAAATAAGGAGGAATAACATTGATAATTTTTGAGTCTCTAAATATACTAGATACATCAATAAGATCGATCCCTTTGTTGATATACGGTAAATTAAGGAAATATCTTTTATGGTCTTCAGGTTTATCAAGTTTAGGAAACAATTTGTGGTAGCAAAATGCGCTGATTATTCCGGCAGCTTCATACATTGGACTGTAATATGGTATGGTGTTGCATTTTTCCAATAAAGTATTTAATTTAACAATAGGAATTGAACATAATTTACAAAGCAAATTATGTCTGCCATTATTTTTAAAGATAGTAACAAGGTCAGAAATTGAAACTGAAGTTCTGTGGTATTTTCGTTTATTACGATTGATACGTTTACCGTGGGATCGTTTATTACGTAATTTTTTTGAAACAATATCCATAATATTGATGGAAAAAGTTCTTGATATGTTACCTAAGCCCACAATATTATCATTTAAACCGAGAGGATACGCCGTTTGCAACGTCTTTATCCAAGACAGTTCACATTCTCTACGTGATTTTTCAAATTGTTTATGTGACTGTCCGTCCGTCATGTTCATTTTGTATAATATGAGAAATTCTCTTAAGTGTATATATATCTAATACAGTCTTTTGTTGAGACATTTAACTATATTTGAAAATGCAATTAGCGCTTAGATTGCCATTAACCAAAGTTTATTTATCTTGGTTAGACAGATATTAAAAGTTTGGACCTTGAGTGTAAAATATTATTTAAAAGAGATTGTCTCTTACAATTGTAAAAAGAACTCTCAATCGGGAAATATGTAGCATCTTCATTGTCAGAGAAACATTTATCCTCTATCATATGGCAAAATGAGGGTTACTTTTTTTATGCAAATTTATGAATATTCATAGGCAGTTATACCACGTGACCATAGTGAAGTGCCTGAATCCACTTTTCAATTACCAGCGTTATACGGATAATATTATCTTTTTCACCGTATTGGACTCTAATTTTACCTGCACAAATAAAGTTTCCGGCGCGAATTTCATGAAATAAATGTGAAATCTGTGTAAATGTTGACAAAATTGGGACAGTTTCATAAGGTCCTCATCAAAAAACATGCAATTTTTAACATTCGTGGGAACCTTTATTTCATTTCTGTTGATGTAAGTAGGTATATCACTGATTTATTATTGTTAAACACTTGCATATTCTTTCATGACAAGTTGTTTACATCTTGAGATTACTTGACTATTTCAATTTCAAATCACAGAAAATCGACATCTTGCAATATCTTGACAAAGACAATACTACGCAATTCGCTTCAAATATTATTTCCTTCTGGGAACCTTGAATTTTTAAGATATTTTATTCATTTGAATGTGTGGTGAAGGAAGGAAACGTAAACTCTACATTTTATTCATGTAAAACTGACATTTTTATAAAATGTCCGGGCCCTTCATGAAAATGTTTCATTCATTTTCACAGTGTATTTGATATTTTGACGCCATTTTGTCTAAAAATGGCGAGATATGCAAATTAGCAAAACGGTCGGATTTTGTCATATGTTCTTTCTTCTAAAATGAAACAGAGGGCGAGTGGATGACCGGAGTGGCGCAACACCGATAAAGTGCAATACACTGGAAATTACCACGTAAAGGGGAGAATTACTCTGCATTATGATAACATCAAGCAGAAACCTGGATTGAGAGCATTAGCCAGACTTATGCTGAAAAGTTCTGGGGTTAATTTGGACATAAACGCAATCTACCCTAAATAAAATAGATTTGTGATCCTGTGGAATACTTCGACATGTTAACAAGTGACCAAATTCTCGTCATGGTATTAATTTCGACAGCGATGAAAAAGTGGAAATGAGATATTAGTATAAAGAAGAGTTCGTCGAAGACTCAACACGCACAAATGTAGTCATCGCCGCTTATAACACCGCTCAAGCCCGTTTGAAATTGTATAGTTATCTGGAGAAGTTGAGCACCCGCGCCTGATTCCATTCTTTACTAGTATACATCTCAACATGGCCCTAGGCTATTATCTAAGGGATCTTACAGACGAAGTATCAGAAAACAAGACAAAGGATTTCGTGACTGGAGGACCGAAAACTGTACCCACAAATTAGTCAGACCGGACAAATACGAAAATACAGCAATGTTTCATATACGAAATTCAAGAAACCTTTAACGGTCAAATTAGATACCATAAAGGATATGATCACCAACAACAGAGATGCCGTGGAAGACCTTAACTGACAATAGAAATAAAAAGGAACAAAGAGAGATTACTCACTGTCAACGAAAACAAAAAATACAGAATTGTGTTCGACAAGAGAGTTGCCATTGAATGATTTAAGCATGAGGCCTAATGGATTTAAATTGTACATACAGCATGTTGATGACTCACCGACCCATTACTGCTTTATAACGCAGAAAATAAGATATTTACATTTGTAATTAGTTAATTATTCTAATACAGGAAACACCTTCTAAAGAGATGAAATATAATTTAAAGAAATCTTGGAAACAATAAGGCAGCACAAATAGAGAACGAAAAAGGATGAGGCTTAGAATTACGGTAAGGATGGAGAGAGAATACAGAACAAAGTGAAAAAACGATAAAAGCAACAGCACAGGGTTAGGGCTTTGGTTGGTGCGAGAGGGCAAACAAGGGAAACAACTCAAACAATAGAAACGCACGAAAGACCAAGCTCAAAACATAAGATAAAGAGTTAATGGTGTAATGAAACAACGCAAAATAAAGATGAAGTTCATTAAACTCAAAGATCTAGGTTAGAGTTAGGTTTTGCGTATGGTTAGTTTGGTAAGTTATGATCTAAGTGGAGTACGGTAGGATTAATAAATTACCTAATGTCCCATAGTCACAGCATTCTCACATCACTACACAGTTCTACGTTAATGACACTGAAAGATGGGGGAGGAAATCATTGGTAATGCTCCACTGCACAATTCGGGAGCAAAACATAGACTTGCTGTGCCACAGTGACATGATCCACTGCTATCATCGATATTGTCAGAAATGTAGCTTGTATATATATTTCCTGTCTCCTCTTTTAATGGCTCTTTATCTCTAAAATATGATCACTCAATTCTGATTAGTTCATCAGGTATTACAAATAAAATACGTACATTGTATGTATTTAGATATAGCGTACAGTAATTGTATACAGTGATTGTCCCTTGGCAAAGCTCTGGAAAATATTGCAAAATTATAAATGTAATATTAAGAGGTTTTTCGGAAGCCCTTGAGTGCTAAACAAGACGATATTATAAAAGTTATCAACTTGTGGGAGTTTCTTTTTTATGCGAAGGAGTATAATTTTGTGCGCACTTGTTACTATATTGTGCGTACGAGTTACGTATACTATTTTGTGCGCACGAGTTACAAAATGAGAACTTTCGTTGCCTTCAAAGTCATTTAAACATATGAAAAGACTCAGTCTTTTCTGGAGGGCTAGGCAAAAATCAGATGATTATTTGAAAAAAAGAATCAATTACATGTACTTATATAGTACAGATGAGTATAAAATTTAAGAGTTTAATGTCCCGTCAGAACACAATTTCAAATATCAAGGGTTAAACGTCTCATGGACAGAAATCGGAAAATTTGGGTTCATATAACTACTTAGAGTTTTCGTCCACTGAGCAATATTTCAGCTATATCAGGACGAAAGCAAGCTAAGCAATTCATAAAATATATTAGTAAAAGAATAACCTGACTACCCTGCATAGACAGGGCATTCCCCTATCCACCACTCTGTAGCCTGAGCCCTGAAAACCGATTCAGGTCCCGGGTATATACAGTTGGGTGCAGTCATAACCTCTCATCCAAGTTAACTCCAAGTTAACTTAGAAACAATTCTAAGTTAACTTAGAGCAGACGTAGGACAGTTCTAGAAACGGTCATAAAATTGGTCATTTTCTGTTAACTGAGAACAGTTCTTAAAGCAGTTATAAATAAGAGCAGTTCTAAAAGTGGTCATAAGACAGAGCAGTTCTAAAAAAGGTCATAAAAACGGTCATTTTCTAAGTTAACTTAGAACAGTTCTAAAAGCAGTCATACGGAAGACCATGACCGCTTTAGAACAGGTTATGACCGTTTTTAGAACACTTCTACTCGATGACTGCTTTTAGAACAGTTCTAGTTTATGACTGCTTTTAGAACAGTTTTTGACAATGACTGCTTTTAGAACACTTTTCTAGAGCAGCTCTAGAACTGTTCTAGAACAGTTCTAAGTCTACTACAGCAGTCATTGGAAAAATTCTAAGTTAACTTTGTGAGAGGTTATGAATGCACCCAACTGTATATAGACATGCAAATAATGTACTGCTATTGCTTAAATATAAGTTAAATAATTAAATAGCCGAAAAAAAAACAGTTACTAGTAACTTGAATAGAAAATGGCAATAACTGTAAAAGTTTACGATAAAAATAATAACCATAGAAACATAAATTAAACACAAAACAGAAAGAAAACTAGATTTGCAATTGCAAGCAATAGCTGATGTCGCCCCCTGGCAGCCAACTCCACGATTCCATCTTGTTCGCGGTGTCAAAATCTACCAATAAATTAATTTTCGTTGGAATCGGACAACTTTGAAATTTTGACGTTACGTGGCGGCCATGTTGGAAATGGGGGCCATTTTTTTTCGGTGCTCGACCATCAACTAATGGTGATCCAACTTTTTGCCAAATATGAATGAATTCTGTCAAGGCACGTTTGAGATTTTATGATTTTCATTGAAATCCGAAAAATTTCAAAAGTTGACGTAATTTGGCCGCCATCTTGG
>MJUU01052999.1:0-30849 GCA_002080025.1 Modiolus philippinarum | reverse complement strand
AAGACCCAAAGATGGGGATTAGACACATGTGGCATGTGACGCAAACTCTTCCTACATTTTTGGATTTAGGGATCAAATCTTTATGCAATATTGTTGCATATAGTCTATAGATATTCTATAAGCTTTTGGAATTTCGGTTCCGGTTCCAACTTCGGTAAATTTCCTGAAAATATCAAAGACACATATTTTTTTTTTAATTTTGGCATATTATCTTAAATACTGACAAGTGTTTGATAAAAAACAAAATTCTGAGAACTTACGATTCTGAAAGGCGGTTCCAATTTTGGAGAATTTCCTGAAAGTCTCAAACACCACTTATTTTTGGAATTCTACCTAGCAACCATACTTAAAATGTTTGTGTAGTTTAGGACAAACATTTTCATAAATTGGACTTCAAAAATTTTTGATTCCAATTTTGGTAAATTTCCTGAAAGTCTCAAAGACCACATATTTTTTAGGAATTCTACCTAGCAACCATACTTAAAATGTTTGTGTAGTTTAGGACAAACATTTTCATAAATTAGATTTCAAAAATATTTGATTCCAATTTTGGTAAATTTCCTGAAAGTCTCAAAGACCACTTATTTTTTTTTTGGAATTCTACCTAGCAACCATGCTTAAAATATTTTTGCTGTTTAGGATGAACATTTTCATAAATTGGATTTCAAAAATATTTAATTCCAATTTTGGTAAATTTCCTGAAAGTCTCAAAGACCACTTATTTTTTGGAATTCTAAATAGCAACCATATATCCTAGAATTCTTTTAGTAACAATAATGACTATCAATAGGTAGATGTAAAAAATAATGAAAAAAAAATTATGCCCAGAGTGTATAACAACTGTTTTGTGTGTCAAACAGTGAGTGCGAGAATATCTGTCGTTTCCGACAACATCAAGTTTTATTTTAATAATTTTTTTTAGCTCACCTGGCCAAAGGCCAAAAAGCTACTGAAGCAAATTGAACCAAACTTTACAGGAATCATGTATGGAAGGTCCTTTACTTAGTTTGCCAAAATTTTTCCATCCGCTAAAAACATGGCCGCCAGCACAGAACATAGTTTAACAAGGGAACCTATGGGAAAATCATATATTTGCTAATCTCCTCTGAAGCTACTAAAGCAAATTGAATCAAACTTTTTAGAAATGGTGTATGGAAGGTCCTTTACATAGTTTGCCGAATTTTTTCCGATCCTCCAAAAAACATGGCCGCCAGGTCCAAACATAGTTTAGCATGGGACCCTATGGGAAAATGCACATTTTGGCTATCTCTTCTGAAACAATTGAACAAAACTGAAGCAAACTTTACTGGAATGATGTATGGAAGGTCCTTTACTTAGATTGCCGAAATTTTTCCGATCCGCCAAAAAACATGGCCGCAAGCGCAGATCATAGTTTAACATTAGACCCTATGGGAGCATATATTTGCTATCTCCTCTAAAGCTACTGAAGCAATTGAACCAAACTTTTCAGGAATGATGTATGGAAGGTCCTTTACTTAGTTTGCCAAACTTTTTCCGATCCGCTAAAAACATTGCCGCCAGCGCAGAACATAGTTTAACATTGGACCCTATGGGAAAAGCATATATTTGCTATCTCCTCCGAAGCTACAGAAGCAAACTTAACCAAACTTTACAGGAAAGATGTATGGAAGGTCCTTTATATAGATTGCCGAAATTTTTCCTATCCGCTAAAAACATGGCCGCAAGCGCAGAACCTAGTCTAACATGGGACCTATGGGAAAAGTATATATTTGTTATCTCCTCTGAAGCTACTGAAACAAATTGAATCAAAGTAAAGAGGAATGATGTATCGAAGGTCCTTTACTTAGATTACCAAAATTTTTCAAATCTACCAAAAAACATGGCCGTCAGTGCAGAACATAGTTTTAAAAAATTTGGGATCCAATGGGAAAAGCATATATTTGCTATCTCCTCTGAAGCTACTAAAGCAAATTGAACCAAACTTTACAGGAATGATGTATGGAAGGTCTTTCACATATATTGCCGAAAAGTTTCCGATCCCATAAAAAACATGGCTGCCATCACTTAACATAGTTTAAAATTGGACCCTAGGGGAAAATCACATTTTCATTTTCTCCCCTGATACCACTGAAGCAAATTCAACCAATCTTTACAGTAAGGATGTATGGAAGGTACTCTACAAAAATTGCTCATTTCATTTCGATTGACAAAAAACATGGCCTCCAGTGCACAACATAGTTTAACACTGGAGCCAGGAATGAGATAAACATCCTTATAATCATCATCTCTGAAACTAATCAAGCAAATTTAACTTAATATATAGATCCTTTGCAAAACATGTTTCATTTCATTAGGATCAGACAAAAAATGCGGGTGCTAATGAAGAACATAGCTAAACATTTGACGCCCGTAACTCGGACGTATTATATTTTCCGAATATTAAGCGTATTAGACATTTACCTTGGTACTGTTAGAGAAGTAACACGTACCATGGATTTTGAATTTGTTTGTCCCAGGGTTAGAAAAATGACATTACTCCATCAGCCACCAGAAAGATATTTCAACACAATGATCTAGCTGGCTGTTTTATTGGTGCTATGGGTAGAGCAGATCATACTTACCCTTCAGGAGCATCTTATGATACCTCAAGTTTTTTAGGGGTGGGTTCACACTGCAAGTGCTTTGGGTTTATGGCGTCCTTGTTCTTTTTTTATTTCTCTTTTGCTCTCTTAATTTGTGTTCTGAATAATCCGACAAATTAGTGCGTTGGAAATTGCAATGGGGGAAATTGCATTTCAATAAGCTGCTAATATAAATCATATGTTATACAAATATCAGTTTTATCTTATCAGTAGTTACTTTAAATTTTATTAAAAGTTGTCATGAAAGATAAAATAGAATTAGTAATTAAAAATGTTAGTACACAGGAGTTAGAAAAACGGTGGAAAAAAACAGGACTCCCAATATAATAGAAATATTAAGTTTTTGGTCCACCTTGGCATTTCTTTCACAAGGGTCCCCGCAACTTCTACATCACAGAATAAAAATATTTCGTCAAAAGGTTATTAGGAGACAAATGTGAGGTCATTCGGAGACAGAATACCGAGTGTGAATTCATGTATTTAATTTTAATTTGAATATAGATTGGTATTGGACATAGGAATAAATAGTTGTTCAATTGACCGAAAACTTAAATCACAGAATTTTTAGATATTAAAGACAGATTATTATTCTATTTGCACAGTCAAAATTTAAATGTAAACGAAGAAAAGAATGCATACATATGCATACCTACAAAACTAATAAAATACTGAAAAGGTACCTGATATTGATAAAAATATTAAAAACATACACGCAAACTAAGCATGTGAAAGATTTTTTTTCACTCCCGCTTCTTTTCTATGAAATAACAAAATACCGAAGTCACTGTCAATTTAATTTCTGCATATGCGCATTTCGCATCTAAAATAAAATATTTCCCATGACCATATTCTAATATGCAATTTACTTTAAATAAGAAGTTTATTAAAATAAATGGACTGATAAAAAAGAAAAAATATGTATTTTTGTGATTTTGAAACTATGCAACTTTTAAATGTTCAAGTTAGAAGTATTTAATTGTTTCTGTAAAACAATATACCCAAAAATTCCATTACTTAAAAAATTAAATTTATGTTAAAAGTTTACTGAGTTGGTACTACCTAAGGGTTACCACACACCCGGGATATAGCCGGGAAAATGCGAAACATCACAAAATACCGGAAAAAACCCTTGAAAAACGAAACACCGGAAGTTGTTAATAAAATGAATTACTTCCTTTCACACCAATTCAATTTTCTCACAAGCGTCGGTCAAAAGTTAATGGTGATTGTTCACTTGTACACATGATGTGATTTCACTGACATTCAATAAAAGGCTAAATGGTTTTTATTGGGTCCGTGTTGTTCATCTTTGTGTGTGTGTGTCTTCATTTTTTTTCTGTGCCGTACCCATGTTTTGTCTGTTTTTTTTTCCCTTTTTTGTTTCTGGTGTTGCCATTGTCCTTGGATTGTTCGCTTTTTGATTGAGGTTCAACTGTATAACTTACAATGGTAGCTTGATTGTGGCAAATGAAAACCAGGTGAGCGATACAGGCTCCTGGGAGCCTCTGGTTTTTATTTACCATACTTTACTTTTTACAAAAATATTGGAATGGTAACATTGTACTGAAAGTTTTCCTACACTAAACCTGAAGTGAGTATAATTCAGATGAGTTTATTTTGTTATCACTTTATAATACGTCTCTGTGCTGTTATCTATCACTTGCAGTATTTGGTCCTGTCTTGGTCCTGTCTTATTAGAGCAAGATTCACAAAATAAATCTTCATTTTTTCTGATTTGAATACACTGTCCTGTTTCTTTCGTTCGGCATACACTGTTTTACTATCGTTTCTCTTTTGTTCAATTCATTAAATCGACACTTATGGATTCTCAATAATGCTTGAAGGATCAAACGACATCAATTGAAAAGATTCAAAATTCTGCACACGACTCAATTCAAAATAGGCTTGACCATGAGCAAAACAAAACGAGTTGTGAAAAAATTATGATTGCCAGATCTGAAGTAGCCTTCTGTCTAACTTAAGACACTGGTTTGATGTCACGTGTAGCTTGATCTTCAGTTATTATACCGTATGGATATACACTTCTCAAGAGCTGATATGTTCCATTAACTACACCTCCTTATGTATCTAATTTTCCAGTAATCGTGTTACTTTTGATTTCTTTTTTAACTTCAATTTGAGCAGAAATTACTCATTATTAAGATTTTATGAACCCACTATCCTTGAATGATTATGAAAGTTGTTGACCAATCCATGTCCCTCGCATTCAGATGGTATTCTGATTGATCTCAAATTGTGCTGTTGTTTATTAGTGCCCTATCGGCTTCGCCGAAGGGTACTTTAGGTTTCCAGTCCGTCAGTCTGTCACACTCAGTTTTCCGGACGTTCGAGTTTGGTTCCGGTTCATTGATTTTGGACGGAGTAATGGGCCTTAGAGTTAGAAAATTTTGGTAAAATAATGGTTTTCAAGACTTTTTTTCTAAACCGTTCCAGATATGAAGCTAATATTTGCCATGTGAGTCTGCCTCTGAGTTACAGATCAAGTTTTAGTTTGGTTCCATTCCATTGATTTTGGACGGAGTTATGGGCCTTTGACTTAGAAAATTTGGGTATAATATAGGTTTCCGGACTTTTTCTAAACCGTTACAGATATTAAGCTCATATTGGCTATGTGAGTCTACCACTATGAGTTACAGATCAAGTTTGAGTATGGGTTGGGTCCATTGATTTTTGACGGAGTTATTGGCCTTGGGCTCGGAAAACTTTTCACCTTTAACTATTTTTGCTGGTATAACAAAGAATTATTTCACCGGTAGGGGACTTCTGTATTGCCTTGCAATACGATCCACACTTGTTTTCCTTTTATTTCATGCCTCTGCACGCGCTATGAACAAAAAGTTTTTGTTCCGGTTCAATAATTCTTTGCATTTTTCAGATTGATGTCCTTTTTTTTAATAAACACGCAATACTAGTATCCTAATGTAAGACTCCTCATACTTCTCGTATTCTATTCAAAATCCTTGCAAATTCCAAACATTATTCTGTCTGCAATTATCGTTTAATATAAACTGTTTGTACTCCGTACACTTCACACTTTCATATATTATGTCTTGTTGCTACATCATATATTACTACAGGTAGCTCTAGTATATCTTAAAATATTACAGTATGGCTTTGTGTTTAAATTTTCTCCTACAATTTTGCAGCAAATGGCAAAAAATCTCTCCCGACATGCTTAATCTATCAATAATAATAGCTTGTGTTGATGATATACTATTTCATGGCTGATCTTGATATGATGCACTGAATTTCAGGTCAATCCCTATTTTGAAAAATGAAAGAAAAGTCTGTCCACCAATTGCAATTAAAAGTGCTGCATTTCCGGATGTTGCTAGAAGTTTCGCTATCAGAGTTGATAGACTAAAGTTTAATCATAATCGTATGATTTTCTAGTTAAAGTTCACATTCTAGGGTAAATCATATAAACATCATTAATAATTTATAATAAAAATCAGGACAACAATACCTTACACAAGTAGTACCCCACCTTACCGTAATGGCTTTTGCAACCACAACATGAACAATAAATTTTCAGCCTTTACTGGTCATTTTCTCTTATGAAGCGTGGTCCCATTTATTAATGAATTTTACAATTGTACTTGTTGGATGATAAATTTATCAAATAGGTAAAAAATGGAATCTATTGTTTACACCTGATTTGTCTTATTGTCTCATGGACTTCAGCTATTGGTTATTATGTTTAAACCCCCCCCCCCCATATCTAAATGTGTCGTCGACATCTTTTTAGCTCACCTGGCAATGCTGGGGTGAGCTATTGCCATCACTTGGCGTCCGTTGTCCGTCGGTCGTTAGCTCACCTTCAAAGAAACATCTTCTCCAAAACCACTGGATCAAATGGAACCAAACTTCAACTGAATAATCACTAGGGTATTTAGTTTCAAATTTGTTATTTTCTTTTTTTTTATGTCAACAACATGGCTGCCGTTAATACAAATAGAACATAAGGGTGCTGGCAAATAACTCAAAAACCGTTACAGATATCAAAAATCTGCCAGGGTAAAAATGATCAGCATGACAATATCTACCCATGTTGAAATTTTGAAGAAAAATTAATCTTAGAGTAATTGCCCTTTTCCGTATAATTTCAAAATAATGATTTTTTTTATTTAAAAAACTATAACAGATAGAGATTAAGTTTAAATTGCAAAAATGTTCAGCATTTTAGATATAAGCACATGCCAATTTTGAAGAAAATCCAAGTACCTATATATGAGTTATGGCCCTTTCTTCGTCAAATTTTTCGTGATATCATATTTTTCTCCTATATTTCAAAAACGCTTCGAGATAGAGGTCAAGTTTAAATTCCCAAAATGTTCAACATGTCAAGAACTACATTTGATTTAACATGGTCAATTTTTCCGACCTCTTCAAAAATGGCCCCCAGCAGGGAACTTAGTTTACCATTTGACCTAATAGGAAAATTCATTCAAAGAACTTCTTAAGAATCACCGAATGGATTTGAACCAAACTTGGCATGAATGATGCTTATGAGGTGCTGACCAAGTGTTGCTACTTTGGTGCCGATCCGTCATCCAACATGGCCACAAGCAGGGAACTAAATTTTAACATTGGGCCTTATGGAAAAATGCATACAAAGAACTTTTTGAGAACCACTAAATTGCTTTTAACCATACTTGGCTTTAATGATGCTTATGTGGTGCTGACTAAGTATTTTTACTTTAGTGCCGATCCGTCATCTTACATGACCGACAACATTGGGCCCTATGGGAAATGCACACAAAGATCTTCTAGAGAACTACTGAATGAATTTAAATCAAACATGACATGAATGATGCCTCTCAAAAGATGACGAAGTATCACCAGCTGTGAACCTAATTTAACAAAAGATCTTCGAGAGAGAACTCCTGAATAGACCAAACTTTGCGTAAATGATGCTTATGAGAAAGTGACCAAGTGTTATTACTTCGGTGCTGATCCATATTCCAACATTGTCGTCAGCGATGAATTGTACCCTAAGGTGATATTCATACAAAGATATAATAAGAGAACCACTGAATAGATTCAATTTAAACAGTGCATAAATGAAACTTGTGAGATTTGACCAAGCTTGTTACTTTGGTGCTGATCCGTCTTCCGAAATGGCCACTAGTAGCAAAACTTAGTTTAACATTGGACCCAACGGGAAATGCATAAAAAGATCTTCTCCTCTGAAACTGCTTGAACAATTTCAGTAGAATTTTGATATGATAGTCCCTGGATGACCCTCTTCAAAGTTTTTTATGTTAAATAGCTGCCAGCAGGGAACGCAGATTAACATAGGCCCCTTAAGATTGGAAACGGCATTCATAAGTCTTCTCTGAAACGACTTGAACAATTTTAATAAAATTTTATAAAAAATGTTTCTGATTTTTATGTTCATACGAAATCAAAGAAGAACCATTAGTTGGGAATTACAGTACTTCATAGCACCCAGGTGAGTGATACAGGCTCTTGAGAGCCTCTTGTTTATTTTTCATTTCAAAAACTGTTACAGATAGAGATAATTTTCGAAGAAAATCCAAACACCTGTGTAGGAGTTATTGACCCTTTTTCGCACAATTATTTTAGTTTGGGAAAACGAAGAGACTGGTCATTTTATCTTGTAAACCAAATGATCTTTCTAGTTTCTCCAACTGAAATTGTGGAGGCCATATTGTTTGTTCTGGGAATAATATGCCTTTTAAAATTTGCTCTGGAGTTCGACCTGACAGATGACTTTGTTAAGGAGAACTGAATTATTGAATTCCTTCCATATTAATGTTCAGTGCATAGCTGGCATTAACTTCATATACATCAGTCACAAATAGGAACCGAAAAATACAACTACTGGATTTGTTTCACATGATTAGGACATGCTTTGTTTTCCACATCTCTGCAAAGATTTTCATCCGACTTAATTGAGTTAATTTTGTGCAGCCAATCGGTTGAATTGTAACTCCTTTCAGTTGTTTTCAATATTTCACTAGTACTAACATAAGGAACCTTTAAATCTTTGCACCTATAAGAAGTTCGTAGTTTTTAAAGAATAAAAGTGAATGGTCACACCAGAAATAAGATTAGTGCTATTCACTGTTAAACACAGAATTTTAACGCTTTTGTAATGTAATTTGCCGAATTCCATTCCATACTGATTTACAGAGGAGGAAGGAATTTTTTTTCAAACACAAATAGTAATCAGATTTCCTAATTACTATGAAGATTTATTCTGTTACAAAGAAGAAAATCGTCCACTAAAAGTGAATCTTCTGAAAGACTGATAACTTCCGTAAATAATTTCATTAAAAGTTTTTTTCGCTGGTGGAGGCTAAAAATTTGTTCGATTTTGTCCATGCAGCTTCATATTTACCTGCAGGGTGAGAGGCGGTTATTTTCAATTCGATTCTCCTCATCTCTTGCAACATTTGTGCATATTCCTCATCAGTTTTATGGTAATGAAGATAGTACTCTGCCATTTTATTGCATACAGTCCTCATGGCATTGCATATACTACAAGCTTGAAAGATTTTGATGGATTGTACGCTTGTATCTATACTAGTTAACAAGTTACATTTTTTACCATGTATTTGTAGAGACTTTGTCTCTTGTGCATATACTCCATTTACTTTCATTCACAATTTACGACTGGAGTTTGTCTCCTGCAGTGTGGAGTCCGTAAAAAGATTCCCTGTGCAAGAGATGTATGTTCTCTAAATATTTCAGTTCAGATGTATTTGTCCGTGAGAGAATTTCCCTTATGGATATACTATTCATACTTTCCGAATCTCTGGATCTCTTGCTAGACAACATTTATGTTCGTTTTGGCACCATTGTTTATCATCAGGTCATTGGGTACTAATTGTGCACCTCTCATTGCAGATCTGTTTCTGTTCTGTTACGAACGGGACTTCATGCAAAAACTACAAAATGGAACTGTACCAAGCAGTCATACACTTATTTATATTTTCAACGATAATAGCAGGTACATTGATGATATCCTTACTATTAACAATCACAGTTTTTAGATCATGTAGACATTAATTACCCACAACAACTGAAACTAGAATAACTGTGAGCAAAGCTCACAAAAACATACCCCCCGCTCCCCCATTTGATTGCAGATAAAATCAAAGTCCAATGAAAATTTTAAATAGCTAGTGCACAATGGCAATATCTACTGAACATTCTGTGAAAGTTTCGTTGAATTTCACTAAGTGGTCTAGGAGGAGTTGTTGCCACAAAGTGTGTACCCATATGTCAGAGAGTAAAAAAATCAACCAAAAAAAACAACAACAAAAAATAAGAAAAGAAAATCTAATCAAATTTTCAAATAGCAGGTGCACAATGGCAATATGTACTGAACATTCTGTTAAAGTTTCATTGAATTTCATCAAGTAGTCTAGGAAGACTTGCGCCACAAAGTAGGTACCCTATGGCGGACGGACGAACGAACGGACGGAAGGACGGACGAACGGACGGACAGACACCATGATCACTATATACCGCCCGCTAAAGCGGGGGGTATAATTAATAAGCCAAACAATGATTCTAAATAATGTCCTTTTCTGGATCTAAGTATCATCATTGACTCTGGTAAAATAAAAACTAAAATGTATGATAAAGGGATCGTTTTGATTTTAATATTACTAATTTCCCCTTTCTTGACGTCGACGTTCCCCTAGCTCCATCCTACGGGGTGTATATATCTCAACTTGTACGATTCGCTCGCATTTGTTCTACCCTGAACGATTTTAATGAGCGTAACCTTACTCTCACATCCAAACTTTTACAACAAGGTTACGGATTTCATAGATTATTAAATACTTTTAAGAAGTTTTACAGAAGATATGAACAGTTGGCATCTAGATATGTCGTGCTCCCAAACAGCTGATTACAAAAGGCATTTCTCGCCCTTGATTTTATGGAAATGGAAGATCTAGCAAGGCTTTTAATATCTGAAATTAACAATGAAGGGATATGGAGTAAATGCAAATGAGACAAATTTTCTACAAATACATGGTAAAACACAGCAATGGAACAACGCTTATATTGTTGTTTTTCATTTTGAAGTCACCATGAGGCCTTCAACAACGAGCATTACTCATACCTCATAGCAAGTTCAAGACGGCCCCTAGCACCGGTTTGAGCGGTATTCATTGCTAATTGCTGAGCAACGCTACATCCGTGTCTTTTTCCCCTTTGATCCATGGATGCGGGATCGTCAACAAACATAAACTTAACGGGCAAAATGTTCTTACAATTGCTGTCATCAATTTCCCGACAAAAAGACTAGGAGAGGACGATCACAACATTTAAACAACCACAGGGCACGCATCGAGCCAATTGTAAGAAAACTTGGCATAATAAAATCATGAGACGTGGGCACAGTAAACAGGTGGTCAGAAAAACAATTTTGAATTACAAAAAAATAAAAAGCCAAAATTTGAAAGAATGATAGTGCATTCATATGAGAAATTCTCTCAAAAACAAGTACACCATAACTGTAATGTATATAGAGCATACATCTCTCTCAAGGGGAATCTTTTTACGGACTCCACACTGCGGGAGAGACAAACTCCTGTCTTAAATTAACAATGAAGGGATATGGAGTAAATGCAAATGAGACAAAATCTCTACAAATACATGGTAAAACACAGCAATGGAACAACGCTTTTATTGTTGTTCTTCATCTTGAAGTCACCACGAGGCCTTCAACAATTAGCATTACTCATACCTCATACATAACAGGGCCATACTGAAAACTGCTTATTAGCTATAACTGACAGTGAGTTTGGGACCATAATGCCATTGTTTAAGTTTTTCATGCAAGCATTGTAAAAGTTAAATAGGAGATATCCTTAAATTCATGGTATTGTTTGCCTTATTCATAAGAGCACACGAAGAAAAAACTGTAAGGCATATTACAAGATAGGCTTGCTACAAGTCTCTTCAAAAGTTATAGTCCCTTTAAAAATTATTTGTTATAGAAATGTACAAAATAATATCAAACACCTGTTTACTCTCCGCACAGAGAGACTTCAGATTATAAGAGTCTCTATGGCAGCTTGATAGTACAGTTACAGCGCAAATTGTAAATTATTATAGTATAAATAAATGGGTATTTTCATAATGGCCAGGTTATGTGTCCGAGGTCTGTAATAATGGCCTGAGGATAGCTCTAATGGCACGAGGCAACGCCGAGGGCCTATTAAGCATCCGAAGGCCATTATAACAGACCGAGGACACATAACCTGGCCATTATGAAAATACCCATTTATTTATACTATAATAATTAACAAGAAGGGTCAAACATCTGAAACAATCAAGTTTCCCAATGGACAAAAAAAACTTTTTTGAAAAAAAAAATCAAGAAAAAAGGTTCATTTTTTCATTCCTTGTGATGAGATGAGTATAGTGATTGGTAACAAGTAGGGTCAAATATTTGAACAAAAAAGTTTATTCTCCATATAGCTGGATTACGGTTTACGGCTGAAGTACAAAAGAAATCTTTATTTTTAGAAAATCAAGAAAATTGACAAATTTGTAATCAAGTTACAATTTTGTGAATGAGTTATATACTTATCATTCAATGGAAATAATACATTTGGATTTAGCTCTCGGTATAAGTTCAGTAACTCGCGATGTTCAGATGATTATCTCCCCTTACCGGAAGTATCACCTGTGTAAACCCCACATCACCAGTTAACTGAGGCGTTAGAAATAAAACCCTCAGAAATTTACTTGGGGAGGAAGGCGGGAAACTATCATGGTAAGTATATAACTCATTCACAAAATTGTAACTTGATTACAAATTTGTCAATTTTATATCATTTCGTTATATACTTACCATTCAATGGAAATAATACATTTGGATTCTTCTTAGATTCCAAAGCAGTATCCATAAATGGTGGTGAACAGTAAAATTTACTGCACTTCACATCAGTACCAATCTTGAATGAAGTTTGACTCCGCAATATTTATCATGCAAATACAGTCTATTTACATAATACATCTTGAAAGAGACTTTTCTTCAGTCTTCACAAAAATTAAAAATGTACAAAATAATATCAAACACCTGTTTACTCTCCGCACAGAGAGACTTCAGATTATAAGAGTCTGTATGGCAGCTTGATAGTACAGTTACAGCGCAAATTGTAAATTATTATAGTATAAATAAATGGGTATTTTCATAATGGCCAGGTTATGTGTCCGAGGTCTGTAATAATGGCCTGAGGATAGCTCTAATGGCACGAGGCAACGCCGAGGGCCTATTAAGCATCCGAAGGCCATTATAACAGACCGAGGACACATAACCTGGCCATTATGAAAATACCCATTTATTTATACTATAATAATTAACAAGAAGGGTCAAACATCTGAAACAAGCAAGTTTCCTAATGGACAAAAAAAACTTTTTTGAAAAAAAAATCAAGAAAAAAGGTTCATTTTTTCATTCCTTGTGATGAGATGAGTATAGTGATTGGTAACAAGTAGGGTCAAATATTTGAACAAAAAAGTTTATTCTCCATATAGCTGGATTACGGTTTACGGCTGAAGTACGAAAGAAATCTTTATTTTTAGAAAATCAAGAAAATTGACAAATTTGTAATCAAGTTACAATTTTGTGAATGAGTTATATACTATCATTCAATGGAAATAATACATTTGGATTTAGCTCCCGGTATAAGTTCAGTAACTCGCGATGTTCAGATGATTATCTCCCCTTACCGGAAGTATCACCTGTGTAAACCCCACATCACCAGTTAACTGAGGCGTTAGAAATAAAACCCTCAGAAATTTACTTGGGGAGGAAGGCGGGAAACTATAATGGTAAGTATATAACTCATTCACAAAATTGTAACTTGATTACAAATTTGTCAATTTTATATCATTTCGTTATATACTTACCATTCAATGGAAATAATACATTTGGATTCTACTTAGATTCCAAAGCAGTATCCATAAATGGTGGTGAACAGTAAAATTTACTGCACTTCACATCAGTACCAATCTTGAATGAAGTTTGACTCCGCAATATTTATCATGCAAATACAGTCTATTTACATAATACATCTTGAAAGAGACTTCTCTTGAGTCTTCTCAAAAATTAAAAATGTTCACACAAAATTAAAATACTTCCACCATAAATTCAAACAAACACTGAACATCAAAAAACAATTCATTTCTTCTAGCGGAACTCGCCGAAAGATTATTAACTCATTAAAAAATCACCATCAATATCTCTTATGTAATATTTACAAAAAGTGGATTCGGTAGACCAATCTGCAGTCTCTAGAACAGATTTAATTGACGCACCTTTGAATATCGCCCATGAGGGGCCTATTGCACGAGTAGAGTGAGCTTTTACTTTTAAATTTTGATCATCATAAGCAAGCTTGATAATTTGCACAATCCATTTCGAAATAGTTTGAGAGCACACAGCTTTATGTGGTTCATTTAAACTTAAAAATATTTTCTTCTCTCCATTTACACGGAAGCTTTCAGTAATCTTAATATAATGCAGTAATCATCTTTTGGGGTCCAATAAACTATTGCCTTCAAAATGTGGAACGAATCTTTTGGATCCAAAATGGTTTTGGCGGTCCTGTTTAGACAAACCTTGTCTTATTAAATAAATTCCATCACTCTGTACTCTTATTGATTCCCTCCCTAGTTGTAAAGACTGCAGATCGCTACATCTTCTGAAAGTAGAAATAGCGATTAAAAATACAGTTTAAAAAGTAACATTTTTCAAAGATGCTGAAGTTAAAGGTTCAAGTGGACCTTTTTCTAACATTCTTAATACCAAAGGTAAATCCCATTCTGGTAAGAAATTTACTTTTGGAGGTCTAGAATTAAATATGCCTTTGAGTAATCTAATAATGTAAGGGTGCTGACCAACAGGAGTGTTATCAATAGGATGAAGAACAGCAGAAAGCATTGATCTGTACCCCGTAATTGTTCTATATTGTAGCCCCTCTTTAAAAAGATAAGCTAGAAAATCTGCTATTTGGTTTAAAGAGCATGAAAAGGGATCAATTTGCCATTAATTGCACCAGCTATTAAACTTTCTGAATTTACTGGAATAGTCTTTTGGGGTGCCTTTTCTCCAAGAGGCTGACAATAAGTTTCTAGCTTCGTCTGAAAAGCCTTTTGTTTAGAAACTTCTGTGGATAGAAGCCAAGCATTCAGACTGAACACTTATTGATTGGGGTGATAAATCTGAGTTCCCGGTTGACATAATAGATCCTTCTGACACAGAATTTTGACAGGAGGAGCTACTAACAGTTATAGCAGGTCCGTGTACCAATGTCTCCTGGGCCACTGGGGGGCAATCAGTATAATCTGACAATGGAATTGCCTCGTATATTGTAGAATCTTTGGAATAAGACAAATTGGGGGATAGGCATAAGCGAACAGATTGTTCCAAGACATAGTAAGTGCATCTATTGCTACTGCTTTGGGATGGGGATACCATGAACAGAACATCTCTGTTTGGAGATTTTCGATTGATGCAAAAAGATTTGTGGTCGGGTGACCCCATAACAGAAAAATTTGACTGACTACATTGGGATTCAATGTCCATTCTGTAGGACCAATTTTCTTCCTGCTCAACTGATCTGCCAAAATGTTCAGTTTCCCCGCAATATGGGCTGCCTTCATTGAAATATTGTTTTGAATAGCCAAAGTCCAAAGATCCCAAGTTTTGTAACAAAGTTGAGATCTCGTGCCCCCTGTTTGTTTATGTACTGAACAACCGTGGATTGTCTGATCTGATCAGTACAAATTTTCCCACAAGACTCTTTAAAAAATGTTTGATTGTTAGCAGAACTGCCTCTAATTCCAAAACATTGATGTGCAACTTCCTCTGAGTGACAGACCATGTCCCTTGAAAAGTCTGATTGTTCGACAAATACCCACCGAAACCTGTCATTGAAGCATCTGTCGTTATGGTTCTGTTGGTTTGTTTTTGTACAAAAGATTGGCCTTATAGCATGTGTGCTGAATTTAACCACCATTGAAGATGCGATTTCAGATGAAAAGTAAATGGTATTTTGCAATCTAGCTTTTGGGTGGATGGTCTCTAAAAAGCAAGAAGGTGTAACTGGATAGGACGCATATACAGTCTTGCATTGGGAATCATTTCTATACATGAGGCCATTAACCCTAGTAGATGCAAGAAATCTTTGGCTGTATTCTGTCCTTTCATCAGAACGTGTATGGCTAAATAAAGTTTGTTTAACCTTTGAATTGTGGGAGATATTGTTCCCTTTGCTAGATTGAATTGACCGCCCAATACTCCAGAGACTGCGAAGGAACTAGATTTGACTTTTCTGTATTTATCAAAAATCCTAGAGATACCAGAAGATCTAGACAATTCTCTCGATCTTTCAAAAGCATTTCTTTCTGCTAGTTTACTATAAACCAATCGTCCAGATATACCGCTAGTCTGATATTTTGAGACCTTAGAAAGGCTGCTACCACTGCTACAAGTTTTGTAAATACTCGTGGAGCCGCAGCTAGACCAAAACAAAGGGCCCTCCATTGATAACTCTGCCCTTGAATACAAAAACGGAGATATTTTTTGTGGTTTTTGAAGATTGGAACGTGTAGATACGCATCTGAAAGATCGATCGAAATTGCCCAATCTCCTGGTTTCACCAGATTTAACACTTTGGCCAAAGTGTCCATTTTGAAGTGGTTTTTTTCTGCAAATGACGATTTAGGGGCCACAGATTTATTACCGGCCTCAATTTTCTTTGGTACCAGAAAGCAGGTGCTGTAAAAACCTGTGTGAATTTGTTCCTTCGGTACTCTTTCTATTGCATTTTTTTGTAATAAAGTATTTACTTCCTCTAAAAGTAAACCTATGTTTTCCAAAGAAGATTTTGTTTCCCGAATTCCTGTGAAAGGTGGAAACGTTTGAAATTCTATCTTGTAACCCTGATTTATTATAGATAATACCCATTGATCGTTTGTTATTTCCCTCCATTTGTTCTGAAAAAATCTCAGACGAACCCCTACAGGAACCTGATACTGATTTAAAATTACCTTTGTTTCCGAGTCAGCTTCCTAGGAATCCGAAAATTCCCAGTAGCACTGTTACTGGTAGCAGGCTTAGAAGTGTGTCCCTTCTTGTCATAGCTATTGTATCCATCTTTTGACCTAGACTGACCTTGGTCCCTTAAAGCAGATCTAGAAGTATAAGACTTGTTAGAATTATAGTTTCTATTTTCAAATTGTCTACCATCAGAAAATTTTGGTACTTTATTGTTAGACCATTCATCAGACTTGTCGAATAGTATTTTCCTTTTACGTTTCTTGTCACCGGCAAGTTCCGGAAGAACGTCATCTAACTTTTTTTTGCTCCTTGCGTTCTTTTAGTTTATCTTCCAAACCTTTCCCGAACACCCCTTCATGGGTTAAAGGAAGATATAAAAGTTTAGACTGAATGTCCTTGAAGTTATTTAAACCGGAATCACATTCAGCTGACTTTCTACGGATCATGTGATGAAAAGCACCACACCTACCAGACTGATCTAAAGATTTTAAAGACATGGCAAAAATGTCCTTGACTAACTGGCAAATGTCTGAATTTGCATCATTGTGAGACAATTTATTTAGTAGAGTACCCAAAGCCAGTTGGATATATAAATTTGAAATTATGTTCATTCTTGCTGCCATATGACCCTGGAAGGCCAATTTTTCAATCTGTTTAAGAGGCTGAGAATAAAGTTGCTTAGTTTTATCCCACGACTTTACAGCCTTATAACCATATGATTCTTTTAACATTGGTTCCAAAAGATCATCCAGGCTCGGTACCTGAAGAATTTCCTTAGAAGAGTCATGAATAGGAAAACACGATTTGTATTCCTCTTTGAAAGCGGAAAGACGTTCTGGGTTATTTGTTCTCCAAGATTGAGACAAAACATCTATTTGTGCATCGTCAATAACTAGACCTACATTTGACGTAGATTTTTCTATGATATCTTCTGAGAAGTTTTTTTCTAAATAGTTCTGATGTACTTTGTCAGTAGAATTTGTTACATTATCTGAGTTCACATTCTCCTTATTAGAAATTGAATCAGGGTTTATAATCTTTGCCTCAGGCATATGTACATGTTGAAAAAACCTGTCGTTTTTCTTTGTAGAATTGTCAATTTGTTTCTGGACTTGACTCACACTATCAAATTGAGATAAACTATCATCATTATGTGAATTATCACCCTCTGAACATAAATCAAGCAAATCTCTGTGTTCATGAGTCTAGGTTGTAATGAAATTTCAGACATAACATCCATATCCCTTTCAATGACAATTTTGTTATGGCTATGAGAGAGTTCAATTCTAGGAGGCCCTAAATCCTCCTGTAAATTGGGACTCAGTGATAAAATCTGCGTAGGCGGTCCCCCTACCGAGACCTGAGGCAAAGTTGCTGCACGTTCCTGCGTGGGCAAACCACCAGTATTACGTGAATTAAGAAGACTTATAATAGTGTCAAACCTTGAGTCGACTTGGCTTTGAAAACCTTCAAATCTATCCCGCAGAACGTCATACTTGCTGCTTTTTCTCTTGGACCTGCTAGTCTTTTTTCCTTTAGAATTCTCAGCGTTTTTCTCGGACTGCGACGTCCTTGACAATTCTTGGTTTTCGTCTAAAACAACCGAATGTGATTCATTTAAAGACGAGTCGTCAATAATTTCCCGTTCTGACATATTACAAACGGTAAATTAAATATTCATATTGAAATTCAGTTCAACAGACACTGCGAAAGCACTTCTGAACTCGTTGAACGCCGAAAGTTAACTAGTGATTTGGGGTTTACACAGGTGATACTTCCGGTAAGGGGAGATAATCATCTGAACATCGCGAGTTACTGAACTTATACCGAGAGCTCAATCCAAATGTATTATTTCCATTGAATGGTAAGTATATAACGAAATGATATAAAATATATATATTTTCTGATCCCTTCTGATGATATGAGTAAAATGAGTGGTCACAAGCAGGGTCAAAAATCTTAAACAAAGATGTTAAGCATCATACATGATACAGCTCCTAATTCAGGCAAGGTATGTCAGACCACTAAAAGAACTACACAAATACAATAAAAATTGTATTTCCAATTTTCTATTACTTGTTCAATACATAGAATGCAGAAATAATGTGTACTTTACTGTAAATATATGATACAATCATAATTTTGCATTTTACAGATACCAAGTGAACTACACAGCAGCCATCTTCAATCCTGAAATGGCCCTGCTAATCTCATAATGCCCTGTTATCTCGTAATGGTCCCGTTTATTCCATAATGGCCATGTTGTAATGCATACTTGTAATTTTTAAAGGCAGTACATTTTTTACATATTTTATCCTAACTGGTTAATAATAAAAATATGGATCATTGAATATTATTGATATGGATGATATATGATGCACTAGTCATCTGAATGTAAATGGCGACAGTTAACATGTATCTCATTCAATTGCTATTATTCGTTACTACCTTATGACTTGTTCGAGATTCTTGAAGTATAAACTTGTATCCTCAAAAACATTAACACATCCAACTAACGAAAATATAAAAAAAAAACTTTATGACGTGTAGAAATAAATTTGCACTGAATCTCGGACCAAAAAATATCAATATACCAGTCCTATTGCAGGTTTTATTACTGCCCTGTTATGAAATAAGGATGATAAAAATCGTTGATATTCTTTAACTTATGTACTTTCGATGTTACTGATTTCATGTAATTTATTTTAACATTACACTGAACATCATATATGCACAAGCATACTGAAATGATTTTTTAATTTGTTACATATATTAAACTGTGATTGATTCAAAATTCATGCTTATTTAACTGAGAATATTTCATCCAATTATATATGAGATGAATGTTTCATATGTGCTTTCAGTTGTTATATATAAAAAACAATTATTTGAAATGATTCATGGTGATTAAATACCATTATACGAATAAAACAAAATCAAAAGACTTTCATTCAAAATGACAATATGGTGTTTTCTATCACGTCCGCACTTGTCAGCTTCTCTACACTAGGAAGTTATGATAAAAGCTGAATTAAATAAAAATGAATTCAGAATGAATTAGATTTGATCACAGCTGCTAACAAAACAAATATATAGTGTTCTTGGTCGGAACAGTAGCGCAGGGATAGATGTTTCTGACAGTAAGTGCTCCAGTATTTTTTCACTATTACTATTATTCTGTTTCCATCAAGTGACTTTATTTAAATATTTACCGGCGAATCTAGCCAATGACAAAGGGAGGTTTCAGTTGATTTTCAGTCACTTATTTTCTCTAAGTACTGCATGAAATTAAATTTTTCCGGAAAAGGGGTCTCAACAACGGGCCCTTCCCCCTCTGGACTCTACCGATAGTACTTATTTTCTTATTGTGACATACCCAAAGGTTTTTACAAACAACGATCATTTATGCACCAAATGTAAATAAGTTTTTGTGTGAGGTACCCGACATTCCTACTTTGATTTTTCTGTAGCCTGTACCCAAAGCAGGATCAGCACAAAGGGATCTATCCGTCAAGGATTGTTTCTCTTAATACTGTTTTTACAGATTTCGATTCCATAGTTGGATTTTTTACTTATCGGATGGAATAGATATAAACGCATATTTCTTGAAAACCACTTAACAGGTAGAGACCGGGTTTTTTCAATATTTGATATAGAATAACATTCTTCACCATATATATGTATGTAAATTTGATAAAAAGGTGTAGATTCACATTAAGGGTATGTGACACGAGTCACATTATGCGCAAGATAATTTTTAACAAACTTGCAGGTCTTTTTTATTATTCTGACAGCTCAGCGATATGAATGCAGAAAGTAATCGGGATATTGAGACAATTCTCCAGGGCAGAGATAATTAAACATTCAAAACAATAATGAGTATATTTGAAAAAAAATCTTATTTAGAAATACTAAAAGATTCCTACGTTTCATTTCATTTTTCATAGAAATATATCATGTTGTTGAGTGGTATTTGCCAAAAAATACCGACTGAGAGATTACACATATTTCCCGGGTCGTAAGGCGAGGGTTATTTGTGCGGCCTCGAAGTCTGTATTTTTTAGGGGGGATACCACTCAAAAAATGATATATTTCTGTAATTCAACCTTGCCGTATAAAGGATTTCTACTTGCAGTCTTAGCCGATGATAATAAAAAATGTATAAACTCTTTCCTCTTTTTTAAATTAATATTTGGTCTAGTTTACATACCGGTGTAAATTCAGAAACATCTCTCATTTTGTTTTTAATAACTTAGTACATCTTGATCTTTTTTCCTAATTTGGAATTTTAAAAAAGTCAAGATTTTTAAAGTTGTTTACAACGGACCTCTGGATCCACTCACAGTCAAACGCCGTAAATTTATAATAAAATGCATCTATATGTCGATGTATATTATCAAATGAAACCATATCTTTATCAGAACTTTTATTGATTATATAACATGGGGAATGTAGGCGTTCCGGTTATGAAATCAAGAAGGAAAATATTTCTGTTCTATAAACTTTGCTTTTGTAGCCCGGCGTAACCGAACTATATGGCTAAACTGACATAACAAATAACACAACAACAATATTAAGAATATAGTTAACTTTCGACCAATCAGATAACAGGATTTCAGCTGTCTTATTTGTGAAGAACATATGAAATCATGTTTTTACTAAAGGATTATCTATTGTGTTTTACATGTTAGGGTCAATAGCTTAAAACGGCTTGAAGCATTTCATTTAGATTGTTAAGCATTATCTGTAAAATATGAAGGAGTTGTCATTCACATAAAAGTCTGTATTATAATATTTTCAAACGATAAATTGACAGATCAGTATAATTCAGATAAACACAAAGCAATAATAGATTAAGGGGGTGTAATAATAAAAAAAATCAAGTATAAAGCATTGGAGGATAAAAATGGCGTTTTGGGTTTCAAACCACCTTTTTGGAAATATTTTAAAATTTTGTACAGAATAAATTATCAAAAAACGTAATATGTACCCAAATTATGTCCTTACCATCAGGATCTTGTGATGATCAAATAACTAAATACCGAAGTTACTGTGAATTTAATTTCTGCATATGCGCATTTCAACAACTTATGTCTCTTCAGTGCAGATAAAATCTAAACGTTTGGAAGACCATAAACTCAAAAATGTTTGAAAACTAATAGAAAACAAATAACCAATATGATCTAAATGTAAAGCCAAAATCAGCTAAGGACAGAGCTTTGCATGAGGGAGATACTCCTTACTTTTCAACAAAATTTAGAAAAAAAATTAGAAATTGAAAGGTTTAAAAAACAATCGGCTTTCCGGTCAGCACCGACGTACTGACTACTGGGCTGGTGAATACCCTCGGGAACTAACAGTCCACCAGCAGTGGCATCGACCCAGTGGTAGCAAATAACTAAATACCGAAGTTACTGTGAATTTAATTTCTGCATATGCGCATTTCGACAACTCAAATCGGGAAATCAGCCCCCCCAAACCAACCAGCCAAAAATATATATATGAAGAAAATAAAAAAAAAATACATACCCACTGTAGCACATTTAAAGCCTCAGGTTCCATAATAGTATAAAACTCTAAATCATCTCTTTTAATTTCTGTAAGCTCTAAACCATCCTACTCAATAATGAATAACTCTATGTAATTACATTTATAACACCTGTTTTATCACCTTCACAGTTTTCTATAGACCTTAATTACTCCAATTATGGCATGCATGGGTGAAGTCAAATTGGGCTAAATTAGTCTATCTATTGAGTGTTTAAAATGTATGATTATTGTAAGTATTTCTTGAGTACTTAACACTATTCTTAATATATAAGAACATGATTATCCCCATCTTCGTGATAAGTACTCGCTAACGCTCGTACATGTACTTATTCACGAAGAAGGGGATAATCATGTTCTTACATATACATAAAATACAGAGATTAACGTTGTCCATAGAAATGCCACTATAGAGAAATAAATATAAAACAAACTGCTGATTAAGAATTTGTCATTTGTGTCTAAATGGAGTCCATTTAAGGATTAAAGATTAATTAAATATGCGATAAGTTGTCGAAAGAAAACTAATTAAAACTAAGATATTGAAACTTGACTTGAACAATTTAGATTTTTAAGAAATAATAAAAATAAGATAATGTCAAAATATATGTTGATAACGAATTCCTTTTATCTATACTTTCCAAAATTAAACGACCCGAGTGTCCGGTGATACGTATGGCGGAAAAAACAACCAGCTATTAACATGCATTATTAAGTCGCCCAAACGAAGTTTGGCGACTTATTGTTTTTGCTCCGTTTCTTCTTCTTATTAAGTCTCCCAAACGAAGTTTGTGGAGACTTATTGTTTTTGCTGTGTTTCTTATTATTTAGTCTCCCAAACGAAGTTTGTGGAGACTTATTGTTTTTGTTATTCTTATTAAGTCTCCCAAACGAAGTTTGGGGAGACTTATTGTTTTTACTCAATTCTTATTTTTATTTTTCTTGTTCTTCTTGTCTTTCCGCCTCAAAATTTGTCCGACCATTTTCTCGGAAACTAATGGTCCGATCTTCACCAAATTTTACAGGAAGGTGGATCCCTATCCCGAAAGGTGCAAACAGGTCTTGAAATTTTCAAAATGGCACCGGTTTCCATGGAAACGGCAAAAAAGGCGGAAAAAATGAAAGTGCTCAGAATTGGATGAAACTTTACAGGAAGGTTGCTTAGGACATCGGGATTTGGTTTCTGGTCTCCAAGACTTCAACTTGGCACCGGTTGCCATGGAAATGGCAAAAAAGGCGGGAAGATGAAAGTGCTCCGAATTGGATGAAACTTTACAGAAAGGTTGTTTTAGACATGGGGAATAGGGTTCCGGTCTCCAAGACTTCAAAATGGCACCGGTTGCCATGGAAACAGAAAAAAGGCGGGAAAATTGAAAGTGCTCAGAATTGAATGAAACTCAACAGACAGGTTGGCTATGATGTGTGGAAGTGATTTTTAGCCCGAATTTCTGATTTGGGAGTTCGTTTGGGAGACTTTTGTATCAGCATCCTGATACAGTTATAAATTTTTATTCTTATTCTTTTTCTTCCGTCTTCCGCCTCAAGTATGTCCACTCGATTTCTCGGACACCATTGATCCAAACTTCATGAAACTTGACAGAATCATAGATACTGATGCCTAGATTGTCTTTTTGGTTTTGGAATTTTCAAAATGTCGACTGGTGCCATGGAAATGGTAAAAAAGGCGGGAAAATCAAAGTGCTCAGAATTGGATGAAATTTTACAGGAAGATTGCCTTGTATGTGTAGAACTGACTTCTGGTCTTCAAGACTTCAAAATGGCAACCGGTGCCATGGAAAGGGTAAAAAAGGCGGGAAAATCAAAGTGCTTAGAATTGGATAAGATTTTACAGGAATATTGCCTTATATGTGTAGAAGTGACTTCTGGTCTCCAAGACTTCAAAACAGCAACCGGTGCCATGGAAATTGGTTAAAAAAAGGCGGGAAAATCAAAGTGCTCAGCATTTAATGAAATTTAATAGCAAAGTTGTCTAACATGTGTAGAATAGGTTTCTGGTGTCCAAGACTTCAAAATTGCGACGGTTGCCATGGAAACGGACAAAACGGCGGGAAAATGAAAATGCTCGGAATTGGATGAAATTTTACAGGAAGGTTGTTAAACATATGTAGAACGGGTTTCTGGTCTCGAAGACTTCAAAATTGCAACGGTTGCCATGGAAACTGACAAAAAGGCGGGAAAATCAGAGTGCTCAGAATTGACAGTTTCAAGATAGTCTTTATAAAATGTGCTCGTCCCGTCTGAAGCATTTGATTTCTGATATGGGAGTTCGTTTTGGAGACTTCTTGTGTTTGCATCCAAACACAATTATTATTATTATTCCTCTCTTTTCTTCCGCCGTGAACTTGTCCACCTGATTTCACGGAGACCAATGGTCCAATCTTAAGCAAACTTCATAGGAAGATGGAACCCCATCCCGAAATGTGCTTTTTGGTCTTGAAATTTTCAAAATGGCCGCCATTGCCATGGAAACTGAAAAAAGTAGGGAAAATTAAAAGTGCTCCAAATTGCATGAAATTTTACAGGAAGATTGTGTATGAAGTGTAAAACATATTTTAAGAATAAAAAATTTGTTAGGATGGCGATCCACGGGAGGTTTGGGCGAGTTTTGTGTTTCGCTTTGCGAACACAGTTATTACTTGTTATTATTATTTTTTTTCCTCTGCTAAGATCCGGTGTACAAAATACGGACCAAACAATAATGAAAGTTTTATAATCAGTTTCGAAACACGTTCCTGTGATGGCACTTGCATCATTATTTCCAGTTGAAATTGACATAGACTTTGGCACTGGACTTGGCTTCCTATTTCGATATTTTTTGAAATGAGTACTTCTTTCTGGACTACTTTTGAATTATGGCTTTCCATTTTATTTTAATTTAATGCTGCTGATGAGAGGTTACTCCTTGAAAGACGTGTACAGCATAACGAAATTTACTGTTTTTATGCAACGTCGGTATTTTTGAACCATTTTTGAATTACAAATTTCGACAATATAAAAGGTTAAATCAGTACGTACGTTAAGAACCATATTGCATTTGTATATTTTGTTTCACCCTTCGATGAAGAATTAAAGTCTGTTCGACTTCCTTTAGACAATTCTCTTCTACTGACTTTAATATTGCATATTTCGGCACCGGATTTTGCATGGTTGTGTCAAAATATTTTACACTTCTAGAACCATTTCGCATGTGGGCTCCATGCCAATCAGAAAACGGACAGACCTTATATTTGTGATTTTTTAATACTGAGCGATAGCGAGATATAAAATGAAGAAAAATATAAGGTCTGAGTATGTTCTAAATCGCATAGAGCTCAATTGCAATAATTTCCTTCTATTCTAATATGTCTACCAAACGTTTTGAAAATTGGAAAAAGCTCTTTGAGGACAACATTGGGTTGGAAACGAGAAATAAAAATGTTGGAAAACCGCATACAATGAAAAAACAAACTGACAAAACGAAATTCATAATCGTCATTTTAGTTAATGTATATCTTAATAAGCTGATAAAATAAAATAATATTTGACAAAAATATCAAGTGTTGCTATTTTAAAATCGAAGCGGGTATACAGATGTCAGCTGGCTCTATTTATTGATTTAGAAATAAACAAGACAGTACCATTCTAAGGTATTAAATGAATTTTAATCAAAAACAGGTCTCACTTTGGCTTTTGCCATGTACTTGAACCCCCTTTTAATTTGAGAAAACACCCCAAAATATACACGCATATCACGCAAAAAAATTTTTTAAAGAAGTTGCTAATGTACTGCTTATTTCTATTCGCTGATTACAATTGTCAACACCGAACGAGTATACCTTGCTATAATTAGGTAGGTCAACTCGGGTAATCTATTTCATCTAGTTACTTGGTCGATTTTAAAATAGGACAATCTATCACTAAGAAATTTTCACCTGTTTAAAAAAAAATGTGAAAATGAACATGACTGCAGACTTCTGTGCATACCGTAAACGGCGAATTCAACATTTACCAATTATGTATTGTCATTCCTGTTCGATAAAGATACGTGTAAAAATAAAGTTTTCGTTATCTAAAGAAAATAGAACAGACTTTAAGCATTGTCGATAAAAGAAAATAATCGGAATTTGTAATTAAGAAATTTTATTATTTTTTGAACGTGGTATTTTGTTTTAAAACCATGCTGTGTTGCCAAATAGCACGTAAATGGTAAAAAGGATCCCCCCGTGCTTGAGGTCTATCTTTCTGTATTTCTGTATTTATTGTGTACTTGTTCATTTGGGATGGTCTATCAAATCTACATTTTTGGCTTTCTTATTCTCTAATACTCACACTTTTATTCTGACCATCTGCACATCTTACAATCAACTGAACGAATAAAGGGATATGGAGTAAATGTGTATGACACAAAATTCAATCTATAACTAGGTAAGAGTAAGTTACTGGATTAACTCTTCTATTGTTGTTCTTCATCTTGAAGACATAATGAGGCTTTCAAGAATGAACAAACATGTCTGTGTTATATTTTGAATTTTATGTTACATGTTCTGATACTGCCGATGTCTATTGAAATCCATGATGATTCTTTACCAAACACTTCGGGGATTTTTTGAATTTGATTATTATTCCGTGGTGCGACAGTGTTTAACCAGCAGACTAAGCTCCTTGAGCTAGCCGGCAGTTTAGCGGAGAGCACTCCTTGACCCATCTTTCTAAATTACGTTTTGTCTTTATCTTTCCCTTTTCAAGATTTTGGTCGTGGAGTTACATGTAGTGGTCTACCTGTAATGAGTTTTATATGTATGTTTATACTATAGGGAAACGGGAGGTTTGGGAACCCATTAACTGGTTTAACCCTACCGCTAGCTGTTGCTAATGCCGGTACCAAGTCCCGCTATCCCGAGTTCCTATCGTTGTCTACGTGTGTCTTTTGTTATTTTATTGTTTTCTTGTGCAGTTCCTTGGTGGATTTAGGCAATCGATTGTAATGTTCGGTCTTTGTAAGTGTTTCCTGTTATCTTTTCTTCACTATGAGCTGTATTTTTCAATTTTTGGTTCCAGAAGAATTCATCATATCAAGATATAGTATGCAGAAATTAAGCAGTCCAATACCTCTTGAAAACATAAAATGCTTTAAAATTAAGGAAAATGTAACATTGCTGGCCGGCAAAGAATGCATTATAGAGATGATTCGTATGCATGCGACCTCAGGTCAAATGTTCCCGATATGTGCGTAACGAAATTGTTTATACTGAGCATGTCGATGGGCCGATCAAATCACGTGTAATTGAGCAAATAGAAAATTGAAGGGATAGTGTGTCAATTATTGTTTACATTGCCAAAATAATAAAATGCCATCCATATTACTAGGTACAAAAAGAACTTCGACTAATTTTGTGTTATTAAAGAAATTGGATTGTTGCCTGTGGAATCTGTTATCAAATATCAATCTATTTTGTACTTCTCAAGATTTAATATTAATGGATGAAATCCACTTCTCGCTGAAGCTTTTAATTTAACTAAACCTTCAGATAAGAACTTACTCATGGTACAGATATGCCAATGAAATTATAAAATAAAACAAACTAGATATAGGGCCTGTAAGTCTCGTACAATTGTGGAACTTCCGGGATCAAAAATTGTACCCGGAAGTTACATTTTAAACAAAGATATATGACGTTTCAAGCAAAAATGTGAACGTGACAATCCTCTGACGTCATGTTTTGGCGGGAAACGTTTCGAATTGCTTGTTTATCGTTGATTCTCGTGGGTCACATGACGAGACTTACAGAACCTATAGAACAGTTAAATAATTGTAAAACTAAAAAAAACACCAAAATATTAAAGTACAGTTTTAGAATATGATAATAATCTTGTAAATACAAAAATGCAATCATTAAATGAAGACAACAAAACCTTTCTTTTAACTATTTTAATGAAAATATAGAAACTTTTTAATTAAACCACCCAAATAAAGAAACAAGAAAATATTTCACTTAATTCAGAGTTACTGACCATGAGTTATGACATATGGTAAACGTTTAACCAGCGTCGGAGACGGAAAATGAAAATAGTTGTAATCTGGAGTAATTTTTTCGCATTTTTCCCGGATTTGTTTTTAAACTACACATCTTGAAGCAAAATAGTCCGAAAAGTTGTGTGTAAACCGCCAACCGCATCACAAATGTCAAGTATAGCCACATATCAACCAGTCGAACTTTGCCGATTGGTGGTACGTTTGTTTATGTTGACTGTATAATTATTATATCTCTGTCAGGTCCGGTTTTTGGGTCGAACACCAATCACCTGCCATCGTACCCAAATTAGCTTACTAATCGAAATTGTGAAGTATTCTTGGCGTTTTTATCCGAGTTGTAACGAATTTGAACTCCGCTATTGGTTTGGTCAGCTATTGGTTTGGTGTTGCGGGCGGGCGGGCGTGCGTCAAACATTGGTTTCCGGATGATAACTCAAAAAGTTTACATCCAATTGAAATAAAACTTTATTGTTGGGTACCAAGAGGGGAAGGTATCCTATTCATTTTGGAGAAAGTAGGTCAAAGGTCACTGTGACCAAAAATAGACTGAAAATTTCAGAAAAATTTGGTTTCCGGGTGATAACTCTAAAACTTTAAATGCAATTGAAATGAAACTTAGATTTGTTGTTGGATACGAAAAGGGAAGGAAGCCTATCGATTTTTGAGAAAGTTGGTCAAAGGTTAAGGTCACAGTGGCCGAAAATAGACTGAAAATTTCATAAAAATTTGGTTTCCGGATGATCAAAGGATAACATCGAATTGAGATGAAACTTTCATATGATGTTTGATACCAGGGGGAAAGCAGTCTATTGATTTTGGAGAAAATATATCAAAGGTCAAGGTCACAGTGATAGAAAATAGATTGAAAATTTCAGAAAAAAACATTTTTTCGGACGATAGCTGAAAAAGTTTAAATCCAATTGAAATGAAACTAGGATATGTTATCGGATACAAAAAAAGGGAGGAACCCTATCGATTTTGGAGAAAGTAGGTCAAAGGTCAAGGTCACAGTGGCCGAAAATAGACTCAAAATTTCACAAAAATTTTGTTTCCGGATGATAACTCAAAAGATTACATCAAATTGAAATGAAACTTTGAAATGTTGTTAGATACCAGGAGAGAAAGAATCCTATTGATTTAGGAGAAAATAGGTCAAAGGTCAAGGTCACAATGATAGAAAATAGATTGAAAATTTCAGAAAAAAAAATGTTTTCCGGATAACAGCTAAAAAAGTTTACATCAAATTGAAATGAAACTTGAATATGTTGTTGGAGACCAGGAAGGGAGGAACCCTTTTGATTATGGGGAAACTATGTCAAAGGTCAAGGTCACACTGTCTGGAAATAGTTTTAAATTCCAGTAAAATTTGGTTTCCGGGTGTTCAATTCGAAAAGTTTTCACCTAATTGATATGATACTTGCATGTAAAGTTTAGTACCAATACTAGAAGAACCCCATTGATTTTGGAGAAATCAGATTAAAGGTCAAGATCACAGTGACCAAAAATAGTTTGAAAAATTCAGAAACATTTGGTTTCTGGACGATAACTCATAAAGTTTTCATCCATTTGAAATGAATACGTCGGTATACGAATACCGAAGCAAGAAAAGGAAAGGGGAAATTCTAAAATCATAAATCCAACATCATGGCAATTCACAGCAACACGAATTGAGACAGTATAACAAAGACAAAACAAATAAACAAAAATGAACAAGAACGCCACAAAACTAAAGCACTAGCAGTGTGAACCCCTATAAAAACTGAGGTATCATCAGGTGCTCCGGAAGGGTAAGCATGATCTGCTCCACGCGTGGCACCCATCACAATGCCAGTGAAAAGTCCGGTTTTGTCACAGTTGGTGTCAGTCAGTTCGGTAACAAACTCTGTATCTACCCAAAAATATCTGTTCGCATCTGTGAAACAGAAATATTGTAATGGTCTGTCAAATCGTGATGACGACCGTAAAACTTCTGTAGTGACAATTGCATATTGAAACTTGGATATATTGCTGGATATAAGGAGGGAAGAACTCTATTGATTTAAGATAAAGTAGGTCAAAGGTCAAGGTCACAGTGACCGAAAACAGATTTATATATTGAAATGTCAAGACATGAAACTAGAAACTAGACCTTCTTGAATTCTTAGAATTTTTGATACTAAATGTAGGTAGGAGAGATAATAAATAGACAATTTTAGAAATATTTGGGTCTCTACATGAGCTTGGTTACATAATATTTGAAGTTGCAACTCGGCTTGTGCACCCTGGTGCTATTTAAATTTAAATGTGTAAAAGGGTATATGATATCATTTTCTAGACAAAATGATACGACACAATGCGTTTTAAGAACTTCCAAAAAATTGAAGAAATACAGCTCACATTGCTTTAAGCTTCCTTATTATTTGCTATTGTTGAATATCAACTATATACATTATTTTAGCTTATATGTCCCCTGATTCTTTTTTCGGTCATCATTATTTGACGTATAGGTGATGTTGTGTCGGTATGTGTATGAGTTTACCTATGTTCATTTCATCCCTCAAGAAATTCTATGGCCGTCACCATAA
>MJUU01052996.1:21353-32563 GCA_002080025.1 Modiolus philippinarum | reverse complement strand
AGCACCTAGGATTATCAAACTTGGTGTGTTTATGGATTACTGGAAGGCGATATGTCGCATACCAAATGTAGGTCACTGTGACCTTGAATTTGACCTCTGACCTTAACGATAGTAAATCTTTGTTAATTTTGTGTCAAGAGCTTGGTTAAATCATGTTTTTATCCACCGAATTATATATTATTTAATGTATTAACCTTTATATGAAGTAGCAGATATGAACTGATTGGAATAAAACCTGCAACTTCAGTCCTGACAGGCTTTATTTCTGTTAGATTTACTTTCCAAGTACCATGTGGCTGAAGATCAAATTTCAAAATGACATGCCTTTGTACTCAAATGCAGTTGCGGGGTATTAGTCTGACTTAGCTCTAGTTTAATTTTCTCTTCTTTCAATGATACAAAGTTATCATTAACATTCAGTATTTTGGTTGGGAAAATTGTGTCCATGAACCCGATCTCAACATTTTTTGTTTTTCACAGAACGATAACAAAATACCGAACTTACTGTGAGTTAAGTTTCTGCATTTGCGCATTTCGACAACTTATGTCTCTTCAGTGCAGATCAAATCAAAATATTTGAAAATCCATAAACCGAAATGTGTATGAAAGCTGTTAGAGAACACATTACCAAAAGGATCTATAAAGGAAAGCCAAAATCAGCTAAGAACAGAGCTATGCAAGAGAGATATACTCCTTAAGTTTGAACGGAATTTCTTAAATCTAGATATTACAAGTTTTCGGGCCAGCAACGAGATACTGGCTACTGGGTTGATGAATTCCCTTGGGGACTAGCACTCCACCAGCAGTAGCATCGGCACAGACTTAATAAATAACAAACTACCGAAGTTACTATGAATTAAGTTTTGCATACGCGCATTTCGACAACTTATGTCTTTTCAGAGCAGATCAAATCAAAACATTTCGGAAACCATAAGTCGAAATAAAAAAATATAACTCTACATTCTACAATGGAACCTGTCTACTCTGACACACCATGGGACCATAAAAATGTGTCGGATAATACAGGATGTCGGAATGGTTTAAAAAAGCATTTAAAAACTAGAAGTTGTGCCATCAGAAAAGATGGCCATCCCCGCACTCACCTGTTTGACACAGAAAACAGTCATTATAGACCCTTGGGGAAATTTTCCTCAACATTTTTAAAATCAAATTATTGATAGGCACTATTTTTACTAAGAACGAATACACGGATTTACGGTTGCTAGGTAGAATTTTAAAAAATGAGTGGTCTTTGAGACTTTCATGAAATTTACAAAATTAGGAATCAATTATTTTGAAAATCAAATTGGTGAAAATGATTGCCCTAATCGAAACAAATCCTAACAGTATGGTTGCTAGGTAGAATTCCAAAAAATAAGTGGTCTATGACACTTTCAGGAAATTTACCAAATTTGGAATCAATTATCATGTAGATCCAATTGGTGAAAATCATTGGCCTAATAAAAACAAATCCTAACAGTAACGTTGCTAGGTAGAATTCCAAAAAATAAGTGGTCTTTGACACTTTCAGGAAATTTACCTAAATTGGAATAAGTTATTTTTGAAATCCAATTGGTGATGATGATTGCCCTAATAGAAACAAATTCTAACAGGTGAATAAAAGGATATGGAGTAAATGCACATGAGACAAAGTCTCTACAAATACATGGTAAAAAACAAGCAAAGGAACAACGCTTTTTTTGTTGTTCTTCATCTTGAAGTCACCATGAGGCCTTCAACAATGAGCTTTACGTAACAGTACGGTTGCTAGGTAGAATTCCAAAAAATAAGTGGTCTTTAACACTTTTAGGAAATTTACCAAATTTTGAATCAATTATTTTGTAGATGCAATTGGTGAAAATGATTGCTCTGATAGAAACAAATCCTAACAGTATGGTTGCTAGGTAGAATTTAAAAAAATAAGCGGTCTTTGACACTTTCAGGAAATTAACCAAAATTGGAATCAAATATTTTTGAAATTCAATTGGTGAAAATGTTAGTCCTAATTGAAACAAATTACTACATGTATTGTTGCTAGGTAGAATTCCAAAAAATAAGTGGTCTGTGAGTCTTTCAGGATATTTACCAAAATTGGAATCATATTTCAGAATTCTAAGTATTCAAAATTTTATTTTTTCCAAAGTCTTCTAAAAAATGAAAGCATATGCTAAGAGTCTTTAACATTTTCAGGAAATTTACCAAAGTGGGAACCGGAATCACAATTCCGAAACTATATTGCACATCTGCAGACTATATGCTACAATTCTATAACAAAATTAAATCCATTAATCCAAAAATGTAGGAGGAGTTCCAATGACAAGCTCACATATATATAATAGACATTTTTGGCCTCTTGTTTGCACCAAGACCAATATCGAAAATCCGAAAGCTTATTGCGCATCTACAGCATATATGCAACAAGGAGTTTCACCGACAAGGTTCATCTAAAGGACAGACAGACGGACAGACGGGCGGACGGGACCAAAACAATATCCCCGCATTTTCTTCAGAAAAGTGCGGGGATTACTATCGTTTGACCAATACATTATGTCAGATTTGACAGGATGTTTTAATACTCAGGTGTCGGATTAGACAAGTTTCATTGTACATGCTTTATAATTAAGTGCCAGAATATGTTTTTTGGAATAATGAATTCAATTTTGTTATAGAATTGTTGCATATATAGTCTGTAGATGTGCACTAAGCTTTCGGAGTTTTGATATTGGTCTTTATGCTAACAAGAGGCCCCAAGATGTCTATTTTGACACATGTGAGCTTGTTAGTGGAACTCCTCCTACATTTTTGAATTTATGGAATTAATTTTGTAATTGTTGCATATAGTCTGCAAATGGGCAGTAAGCTTTCAGATTTTTGATATTATTCTTGGTGCAAACAAGAGACCCCAAGATGTTTATTTTGGCATATGTCAGCTTGTCAGTGGAACACCTCCTACATTTTTGGATTTATGAATTCAATTGTGTTATAGAATTGTTGCATATAGTCTGTAGATGTGCAATAAGTTTTAGAATTTTTGATATTGGTCTTGATCCAAACAAGAGGCCCCAAGGTGTCTATCTTGACATGTGAGCTTTTCAGTGGAACTTTTCTTACATTTTTGGATTTACGGATTTAATTTTGTAATAAAATTGTTGCAAATAGTCTGCAAATGTGCAATAAGCTTTTGGATTTTTTATATTGGTCTTGGTGCAAACAAGAGGCACNGGATGTAAATTTCGGATTTTAATTCTTGAAAAAATTAAATGTCAAGATTTCAGCAAAACAGTAATAATTACAGAACTTCTGGAATACCCAGGAACCTGCCTTAGCAGCATTCCAAGCTTTGATTTATATTGGTCTTGGTGCAAACAAGAGGCACAGGATGTCGATTTTGACACATGTGAGCTTGTTAGTGGAACTCTATTCTGTGTCAAACAGGGAAGTGCGGGGATGACCATCATTTCTGATGGCACCACTTCTAGTTATTATTAAAGTACTTTTATACAAATATCACACTCAGAGAAAAAAAAAATTATAATTACTACTTTTATAAAAGCTTTATCTTTTATCTAAAAATTTGCAGATTCTTTACAAAATCAAGTCACTAATACTTACCTCTTTTTGAAGTAGTTGCTATCCCGATGGGTTATAACTTATCTGTACCAGTGTAAAATTGAAATTTGCAATAATTCAATATGGGGTTTTCAGGAATTTGACCTTAGATTACGAAAGAGCAGAATTATTGAGGGATATTTGATAACTTTTAATTACATCTTAGTACAAGTCACAATAGAACACTTTCTTGGGATATAAAAGATGTATCAACTTGTATGGAATAATTTAATTACAATTTGCCTCATCATTAGTTCTATGATAATGACAACCGGCATCTTTTCTATGAAAGACGTAATATACTTGGTTTGTTATGTTCAATTGACAGATAAACAAAACTTTTATAAAAACAGAAATGTATAAAAAAAAAAAGGCCAGATATTAAACTATTATTGAATTGATATCCAGGAAAAGCGAAAAAAAAAAACCAAAATGATAGAGTGCATTTTGCCGTTGCTTTCTTATACACTGAGGGATACATATATCATTGGTTTATTTTTAAATAGATACATATTATCTGAGTCAACCACACGTTGATCACCTAGATGGTAAATATCGATGCATCTACCCTAAATTAAATTCGTTGCAACATTAAACACATATTTCAAAATTTTATAAATTGTTTAGAATATAATAGAACAATTATGCTCCTCTTTTGACATGCAACAGAACATTCTTATTTGTCAACCCGTGAAGACGTCAAGTTTATTTGATCATTCATAGAAAGGGTTCGTTTCATGTCGCCTATTATGACGTATTGACTTATATTCCAGTTGAATGTGCAAATTCTTGGAAGGGACAGCGCTAAACATTGTCATCATACCGGTTGTTATTCTACATAAATTTTCCTCAACCATTTAAAAAATCTTTTTATGACTTAAACTGAAGGGTTTACTTTAAGTTCGAAACAAATAACAGAATAACAGTATGTTATCATAGATATAAATTTGATAGATTTTTACAAGCGATACAGATGATGTTGACAAGATGTAGTACGCGGATATAAATAACACATCATTCCTCGGCGGACCACGGGAATAATGAAGTGCTTTATCTACAACATAAACAATTGATAATAAATAGTGGACAATTACAGTTTCTCTTGGGATATAACATTGCTATTTTTAACTCTTGACGGTTATTAATTCAATGATAACAGCAGAAAGAAAGTACCTCGAAAAATGACTGTAAATCGATGGTAAATTAAGAATAGACAGATTTGACGCCAAATATGGACCTATAAAGCTTTTGCATTGTTTGTCGTACCGGTATTTTATATTGAACTCCTGCTGTATAATATTATGTCACAAGGTTTTCTTATATGTTATATAAAAGTCATTCATATCAACCATTGTCATTTTGTAAATTGATTCTGACTTTATTTCAACAGAATATAATAAAACTACATTCACCATCCTTCGTGATGTGTTACGTAATACAGATAAAAGGTCACTAATATAACATAGGCCCGTAATGTATCATAATGATGCTTTTGTATGGAAATATCACATCAGAAGATATTACATCTGACAGATAAAGAAGATAAGTTTACTTTACGCTCATCCTATTGTATCATTTAATGCCTACGATCTTGGTAATATCACACTATTTAGTGAGAGTATACAATTAACTTGCAACCCTAAAACACGTCATTTGGACGGAGCTTTGTTTTATCTCAAAAATTTCAAATCATCAAATTATTAAAAGAAGATTTAATTTGTTAGAAGTATTTATACTAATGTATCTTACCAAGAATTCAATACCGAAAACAAGCTAAGACCGGCCGCGAAATAAATAACTCATTGAAACATGCTAGCTTTATATATTTGGTCCGTACCAGTTTTCCTGGATTTGTCAGTTATATGAAAGAGTATAGAGAAAATGTAACGTTTTCAGAATTTGTGATTAAATACTATGCTTTCAACCTGGGCAAGGTATGGTCTGATCAATGGCCCTTACTGCATTAGTGAGGGCTGAACTCCGCAAATCCTTTTCAAATTGATATATTTTAAAGCTTATAACATTTTCCCAATGCATCTAACAAACGTTTTTAGTGTGATCGGAAGGAATCAATTTGCCGTCTCTGACCTGTCGGAGACCGGCCAGACTGTCTTTACGGTTCGGCACCGACGGTTTCGATTGAGCAGTATGACCTGTCATAACTTTTTTTTCGGAGAGATTTCTTTATACATCATGGGCTAGTCCCCTTAGAGAGACAGCCAAGTATAAACCTTTCTCTTTATACGTCCATTGGTTGATCGCGTCGAAGTGCGATTTGTAATCCAACCATGGAGCTTAACCATCATATATCGCAGGATGCATAATTTTCTTGTACCTGCCAGAATTGCCATCTTTTGGTTTATCACTGCACCTTTTTCTGGCTGTTTCGACACCTGCTTAATAGCTTTAGCCACTGAACGCCTTCGAGTGACATTTCTATCGTGTATTTTCTTGAATATTGTCTAGGTTCTGATCCTGTATCATGGGCTGAGACTCTTCTAGTAAGCTGCTGTTTCGGCCTAGCTACAATGCGTTTATAAGATCTTAATTGTACATCATCATTGTCATCATCATCTCCAAATTCACCCCTGTCCTCATCCTCATCATCAATAGAATCGACATCATTGTCAAATCTTGAATACTGGCCCTGACGCCTGTTTTGACGATCGGTAGTTCCGAAGCCCGAGTCGGACCGTCTAGACTGGCTTGTATTGTGAGGTGTTGAATATCTATTTATTTCTTCATTCAACTTTTTTATCTCACGTCTGAGTTGTTTTTCGTCTACATCCTTTCGATGAGGATCATAAATGTAATTTGTACCTCTATTCATTATAAATTCGCTATAAACAGCTTTCGAGATGAAAAATCCCACCGCGTGTAACCGAGCAGGGGTACCTGTTGTCTATTAAATACTCTGAGTCCGTACTAGTTTTCCTTGATTTGTCAGTTATATGAAAGTTTATAGAGAAAATCTAATAACCACGTTTTCAGAATTTGTGGTTAAATGCTATGCTTTCAACCTGGGCAAGGTATGGCCCTTACTACATTATTGAGGGGCTGGAAAACTTATCAAATTAATTTATCTCCAAGCTTATAACATTTTCCCAATGTGTCTAACAACCGTTTTTAATGTGCCGTCTCTGACCTGTCCAAGACAATAAGAACAATCAGGAGCACCTGATGTCGCTCCCGGTTTTCATGGGAGTTCACACTATGAGTGCCTTAGTTCTTAATGTTATCCTTTTATTTCCGTGCATTGTAGCTGTCTCACGTCCTTGTTTTGTCTTTGTTTTTATCTGTTACCGTTTTTGCCATGTCTTTTGACTTCGATTTTTGTAGTCATCGCTTCCCTTGTTCCTTCGGTATTCTACTGCCGTTGTTTCAGAACCACCCCCTTTTTTGAAAGGCTGAATCCAACGATGATTGATCCTTTCTTTTTACGTTCTTTGTTCGATATTAGTAAAGTGTGAACTGAAATTATATTGTAAGGATTTCTTCACTTGTTACTTGTGTTTCAAAGCTCATATATTAAGAAATTTACTTTTTTGACGTGCACGTTTCCATGACCACTTTAAACTTAATTCATAGAAAGAAAGGGTGTTTAAAAAAGGGTATAAGCCTCAAGTTTTGAATATTTCGTAGAGTATAGATACCAAATAAAACTATTTCGATGTGTATTTTGGATTTATTATTTCACATCAAATTTCTTTATACTCGTTGTAAGTGATTTATCTGTTGTACATATATTTAGAATTTGCCTTGGCAAGCTTCAAGTGTGGAGGCACACTCGACTTGAGACGATGTTCAACGGGGTTCAAATCTATATAAATAATATCTAATGTTTAATATATTGTATACAAGGAGGTGATGATGATTAGATAAAGTTTGAAAAATATCTATTCATTCTTTTCATACAAATATTGTATAATATTGCAATTAAATATAATTTGATTTCAGTTAATGCTCCCGTTCATATGAGTTAGGTACAGGTTCCCTTCGTCGCGTTACGTTGAGTTTCGTCAAAATGTGAAACATCTTTATTGTAATGGTTTGTGAGAAGCATTTGTGGACTATAACCCTTAACCGAGTAGACCATTTCATTTTGATTTTAATATTAAAAGGGGTTTATTGATTTGCTGATTAAATTATTTTCCCTTGACCGTATATACTTATCTTGATACAGGGTAGATAGACACTTATATTCGTATCCATGAGATTTTGCTGTAAGTCGGCTCAATTGAAGAACCAATCCTATCAATCCGAAATTTGCAACAAAAAGTATGGGTCACCATGCTTGGTTCTTCTAGAATTGAGGTCAAAGTTTGCTCATTTTTCGCATTTTTTCACCTAAATTTACAAAGAATGCACGGAGAAAATATGAAAAGGCAATTTTCAGCTGAATAGAAATGAACGTTTTATCCATGAGAATTTTATAATTTTTTGTAAATAGTTTATGATATTATCTATTGATTACATTGAGAAAATGTATATGTCACCATGCTTGTAAAAGATATATTTTACAAAGTGTCTGGATAAAACGTTATTTACGGGAAAAGGGAAGTAATTGGCGGAACAATGGACAAAATATGACGTTTCGCATCCGTCAGTAAATTATGACGTCACAAAGGGAAAGCTGTCAAATTTCTGTTCCGGCCTGAAAATCAAATTAATTTTCAAATGCGCAATTGGATTGCGCAGCGCAACAGTGTCTATCTACCTTAGAGAGAAAAGGATTTGACAATTTTAAGCATTTTCCTTAAAATATTTTCCTTTCATAACTCAGCCAAAAATATTTTCCTTTCATAGCTCAACCAGAGACATTTAAAAACAAAATGTATAAATTACCTTTTTTCATGTTCGTGTGCAAAAATATGTATCCTGTACAGGAGTTCATTCAATGTTTTTTTTTTTCATTTCATGAAGAACAAAATCATATATATGTAAATGAGTTCTGTTTAAGCAAAATTTCGGATTGTGTCTCAAAAAAATATTCAAACAATTTTCGATAATTCCCTTTTTGAATTTTATTTTAAAGTTTCGAAATTGCATAATAATTATTTGACATCGGTTATTGCAAAACTTGCATTGAAAAATCTACATTTCTCAACTAGTACGATTCGCACCTGTTTCTTCTACTCTTGACAATTTTAACGAACGTAACCTTACTATCACAACCAAGCTATAACAACAGGGTTACAGATTTTATAAGTTGTAAAATACCGTTAAGAAGTTTTATAACAGATATGAATATTTAATATCTAAATATGGCGTTACTCGCAAACAGCTTATTACTAAGGGCATTTCTAATCCTCGTTTTTACGGTAATGTTGTTAAAAAATGCCAGAAACTGATTAAAAATCCAGAANTACATTTCTCAACTAGTACGATTCGCACCTGTTTCTTCTACTCTTGACAATTTTAACGAACGTAACCTTACTATCACAACCAAGCTATAACAACAGGGTTACAGATATTATAAGTTGTAAAATACCGTTCAGATATAAATATTTAATATCTAAATATGGCGTTACTCGCAAACAGCTTATTACTAAGGGCATTTCTAATCCTCGTTTTTACGGTAATGTTGTTAAAAAATGCCAGAAACTGATTAAAAATCCAGACAGGCTGGGACGTAACTTACATTCTTTACATAATAGGGGATATTGACAAGATACTCTGCTTTCATCCGTTAAATTTGTTTTGAGATTAAGTGACCTGAAATTTTTAAATAGTACTGGCCTGTCACTGATACTGCCGATGTCTACTGAAATATATGACGATTCTTGATTAAATCCTGCGGGAAAGTTTTGAGTTAGATTTTTCTTCCGTAGTGCGACAGTGCAGACTCGGCTCCTTTAGCTTGCCGGCAGTTTAGCGGCGAGCACCCCTTGACCCATCTTTCAAAATTACGTATAGTCATATTCTCTCCTTTCAAGATTGTGGTCATGGAGTTAATAGTCTACCTGTATTGGGTTTTATACGTATGTCTACTGAACTATAGGGAAACGGGACAGATAAAGGGGAGGTTTGGGGACCCATAATCCGGTTTAACTCTACCGCTGGCTTTTGCTAGTGCCGATACCTATTCCGGCTGTCCTGAGTTCCTATCGTTGTTTACGTTTGTCTTTTGTCTAATTTGTGTTTTTGTCCTGTGTAGTTCCCTAGCAGATTGTGGCATGTAATTATAATTTTCAGCCATTGTAGGTGTTTCCTGTTGTCCCTTTTATTTCATTAGACAACTTAAGTCACTTGAAATGGTTCTTTCTAATTTACGATTGTAAAACTGGGTCTGTGTTTAAACTAACAAACGTGCCACATTCCAATGATTTATACTGCTTAAGTGAAAATAATGATTTTTCAGTTGCAGCTCATCTGAGTTTATAGAACTCCTGACTTAGTCTGTCTTCAAATCGACCTGATTGACAAAAACTGTTCATATTATTTTTGCCTATAGAAATAAACAAGAATCTGTGATTATTCAGCGACAAAGGCAACAACTACACCATGTGAATTGGATTAATTAATCATGGAATTTGAATCCTTTAACTATAGCATTTGTAGTGATATATAGTTAATAACTTTGATGACAGTTGTTATTCAAAATATATGACTGACGTATAAACTCAAATGGTTAGATTCAATCAACTATAAAAAGTAAAATATCAAACTGTACCGCGAAAATTCGATGAAAAAATACACATTATGTATTTTGTTATAATAACATTAATGTCTCGGCGTTTATACTTGAATGATATGATATTCTTGCAAGTCTGTAATATCTTCTCCTTTATTTTGTATAAGAAACAATGCAATACGTCAGCTGGAAGAGTATTCATTTCCTATTATCTTGTCAGCAAACATTGGAAAACAATAATATACTGCAAGATACATCCGTGTTATAAATCCACCCACATTCAGCTCAACAAGCAACTTATCTCATAAATACTTAAATATATTTAAATTAATCTATTTAGGTCTCTCTACCAGAATGGGAAATAAACTTTTTTTGTATTTGTTATTTCATTTTAATAATTTTCTTTTTTCTTTTTTATATTGTTGAACCCCTTGTCCACCTGGTAACGAAAAAATTTGCCCAAACGCCCTAAAATTTTATAGTAAATAAAACTGGACGCCATGAGAGATAGGCACTAAAGTGTTCATTTTAGAGGACATCGGGTTCTTACCTTACTTTGTACCATGTGGGAGTTTTATCCCCCGAAACTGTATATGTTTCAATATCGATAGTTCTTAAGGTTCATCATAACAACTTGTCCTCCAAGTCCCCATTTACGTGTGTAAATTTCACATGAGTACAGACAAATCTATAAAACATTGTAAACTTTCAAGGCTGGTACTGCATAGATATGTAATTTTTGTATTCATTTTTCAAAGAATAATTTCATTGCAATGTTTTGATTGCGCTGTGCATTTTTTCTCCGTGTTTGAAAAGGTTCAAAAATAAACAAGTAAACAGTTCGAGATGACCCCTGCGTTATACAGGTAAGTTATGCATTTGATTCAACAAGGACAAAGGTAATAATAACAATACACGCGGGACTATTTCAAACAAATCCAAGATAGTTTTAATAACCGGGTTTTCC
>MJUU01052996.1:1572-21128 GCA_002080025.1 Modiolus philippinarum | reverse complement strand
AGGGTACCCCCTTTGTCCGGAGCAAATCTCCTACAGTATTTGAGACAGGACGTTTTTATATTGCAGATCAATTGGACATATATCAAAGGTGTGCATGGTACTTTGATAACGTCAAATTTTTAACAATAGGGTACCCCCTTTGTCCGGAGCAAATCTCCTACAGTATTTGAGACAGGAAGTTTTTATTTTGCAGATCAATGGTACATATATCAAAGGTGTGCATGGTACGTTGATTTTGATTTTTGATTATCTATGAAAAAAATATCAGTTGTTGAACTTAGTCATTTTAACGTCAAATTTTTAACAATAGGGTACCCCCTTTGTCCGGAGCAAATCTCCTACAGTATTTTAGACTGGAAGTTTTTATTTTGCAGATTAATTGTACATATATCAAAGGTGTGCATGGTACGTTGGTTTTGATTTTTGATAATTTATGTAAAAAATATCAGTTGTTGAACTTAGTCATTTTTACGTCAAATTTTTAACAATAGGGTACAACCTTTGTCTGGAACAAATATCCTTCAACTTAATAGATAGGAAGTTTTTATTTTGCAGATTATTTGTACCTGTGTCAGAGGCTTGCACAGTATTTTAATTTTCCATTTTGATTAAAATCCAAGTTGCTGAACTTTCAGAAAAAGGCTACTTTGGTGGAAGGTTTAACATTAAAAATTAATAAAAATTATAAACTTGTACATTTCAAATATTCAGGGTCAACCCATATGTATGATGTACTGTCAATGTGAAAGAAAACCCGGTTTGCTGTCACATCGACAGCTTTCCTCTTGTTTTGGATGTTGCGAGAAATGGAAAAAAATGCACCGCTGTTGTCAGGTAAGTTTCATTTTTATTGAAAAGGTAATTTAATTATTGCATAGCTATGTCGTGCCAGCCATAACATCACGAAAATTTTTCTAAACTTTGCTCTGCTCATGTATAAAACCACATCAATATTGTGGCCATATTGTTGAGTTTGTTAAGATGAACCTTAATGCAAAATCAAGCATATAAATGAGATAGTTGTGGATGAGAAGACCTTTTGAATTGTTTTCCCGGATATGTTTCCTTTTAAGCCCTGTAAACAACATGTCGAGTTAGTTATTTGATCCTCCGTTTCAATTCTTTTCTTTTGAACGGGTCTGACGTATGCTGGTTGAAAGTCCATACTCAGTCTCTAGGGTGGCAATTACAAAGGGGCAGGTATGCATCGGAATCTGTGTATTTAGTGTGAAAATCCATAATAATGTTGACTGTAAATTTGATGGGGGGATGAAAATTATTTATGAATGCAATGAATTCATCAAGATATTGTACAGTGTCGGTCCATTTCATTTCTGTGTCATCAAATGCAATCCACTTAAAGAATTGTTTGGTGCCTTTTTGAGCATACATTGTTCTAAATTTCCCATGATTATGTTTTCGTATGATGATGCTACTCGCACACTCGCAGACACATGGCGGTTCCATTCACACGAAGGAAATAATCGTTCTTGAAAACAAACTTCTATCGTTATAGTACTTGAGCAAAAAGGAAAAGCATTTTTTTGTCTGCCAGGTCATTGCTTATCCAAGATTGACAAATGCGTTGAAATAGTTTACCATTGCACCAAATCGAAGAACATTTCATGACGTGTACCTAGTCTTATTCCAACTTGGTTACGATGCTTCATGAAGGATTACTTAGAAATTATGTCATGAGAGTCCAGATATGTAAACTTTAGGATGGATAGCGAGAACACATCAGTATTGGACTTTACGCATTAACGCATTGCATTCTCCTCCATCATTCCTGTCGGACAATAATTTGTATCTACCTTTTATTTTTCCAATGCGGAATTACTTTCCTCACAGTGAGAGAATAAACTAGTTAAATTTCCCACTAATGTAATTGGAATACAATCTTCTGGTTTACATATTTACAAGTTTAAAATGGTAAACCATATAGTTCCAAACATCTAACGAGATAAATTTTAGTCACAATTATTATATGTTCCTTATTAAAAAATAGAAAATGGCGATGTTACCGAGGCTGTTGCGAAGTGAAATGTGAATCATGCTCTTGTTAAATTTCTTTAGCTATAAGAACACCTTAGAACTTTACTATTCAGATTATCTTCTGAAAACTATGTGCAGCTCATTAGAATTCAATCTAAAAAATTCGGCCATAGAAATACAAGTTTTCGCTGAGCATGGACACAAACGTTCTTGGATCGCCTATTCTATTATTGATTTACTGATCTGCATTTATGTCTCATCTGCACTGATGAGACATAAGTTGTCGAAATGCGCATATGCAGAAAACAAGTTATCAGTCACTTCGGTATTTTCTTATTTATTTACTTTTACAGTCTAAAAAGTCATTGTGCGAAGTTATCTCTGTTTTAGACATGCTAGTAAGCTTGGTCTCTACTTCATCAGCCATATTATAGAAACATGTTATTTGTAAACTGAGCATAATAACGGTTGGATATTATAACTTTTTCGATTGTAAAGATCACATAAAAACGATGCATTTGTGGACAATATAGTATCATAAAAAGGCGAAAATTAACAAGGCGAAATCAATTGAATTAAAAAGTAAGTAAGGGCCGAACAGTCAGTCTAAAACGAATAATCCTTGGACAATGGCAAAATTGGAAAAACAAAGAAACAAAGACAAAACACGAGTACGGTACAGAAAAGAAAAAATGAAGACAAACACACACATACGAAGATGAACAGCATGGACCCAATAAAAATCCACGGGTGATATCAGGTGCATCGATAATGTAAGTATCTCATGCGCCTTATAAGATACTCGCCGTGTTGAACATGTCAACTTCGGTTGTAAAGTCAAATTCTGTTGAGGAAAAAACAAACTTTGATTTTGTCTCATTTGCTTTTACTCCATATTCCTTCATTGCTTATTTTAGACTGGAGTTTGTCTCTTTCGCAGTGTGGAATCCGTAAAAAGATTCCCCGTGCGAGAGATGTGTGTTCTGTATACATTTCAGCTATGGAGCACTTGTTCCTGAGAGAATTTCTCATATGGATGCACTATCATAATTTCAAATTTTGGCATTTTATTTTTTGTGCTTTCCAAATTGTTATTCTGACCACCTGATTATTGTGCCCACATCTAATAATTTTATTATGCCAAGTTTTCTTACTATTGACTCGATGAATGCCCTGTTGTTGTTTAAACGTTGTGTTTGTCTTTTATTGGTCTTTTTGTCGGGCAACGGATGACAGCAATTGTAAGAATACTTTGCCAGTTGATTTTATGTTTGTTGACGACCCCGCATCCATGACATAATAAACATGGATGTGGCGTTGCTCGACATCTAGCAATGAATTTCGCTCAAACCGGTCCTAGGGGCCGTCTTGAGGCACAGCTCATTGTTGAAGGCCTCATGGTGACTTCAAGATATAGAACAACAATAAAAGCGTTGTTGCATTGCTTGTTTTTCCCACGTATTTGTGGAGATTTTGTCAAATTTGCTTTTACTTCATATCCCCTCATTGCTTACTTTAGACTGGAGTTTGTCTCATCTGAATATTTTGAGCTCTTTTTGATAGATAAGATGAAGAAAATCACCAAAAATTACAGTCATAAGGTAGTAAAAGGGATATTTTCGAAGTGGAAATATGAAATAATTCATTTGAAAGATTTATATTTCATTTACCTATAAGGATATACCTTTCCCAAGGTATAAAAAAAAGTGTGTGTAATATTGTGCTCAGTTAAGCGGGTAATATCATTGGTTAACAACTGCCGAGGCACTCACATGGATCAATATACTGAGTATGGTATAAAATTTACAATATGAATTGGACTATTTCGGTATTCTTGTATCTGAATGTTAAATCGGTACTATTCAATATGATGCGTGTAAAGAAAGTCTGGCCAAAAAACTAATTAAAGTTACCTGTTTTTGGCCTTTCATTGCAAGTTCTATTCTATGACGTGGAAAGGTAAAATCAATTTTATCACTAAAAATAGAGCAAGGATGTTTACAGAAGGCATTAAACTTGGACCTTTTTCTGAAGCACTGCGTGAAAGGGCGAGAATGAAATTTTGTCCACGTATGCATCAAATCTTTATAAATTGGTATGTCAATTTGATTCATCCAAAATGATAGGTACCCACCATAGTCCACTTTAACCGTGATTTACGCATTTATTACAAATTTCATAATCAAAATGCGAACGTTAATGTAACATTAAATAGTGCCGATGTGAAATATTGTCCCCCTTTACCATTGTTTCCTATGATTAAGTCCGAGTACGGAATAAAGCACATTGATGATCATTAAATATTGTCCTCTTTGATTTTCAATAGAAATATATAACAGGAAGGAAACCTTTTCACGGGACATTATTTTGGTTACATTTACATTGCTTTATTGAAATACATGATCTAAAAAAATATAGACAGAAATTTGGAACTATGGAAAACTTTCCAGATATATCTTTCTTGTTTCTTTAAATGAAAAGCTCGATTGTTTTCTTTATTAACAATCACCTATCCGTCTGATCTTTTTCAGTGGGTGTCTTTTAAGCTAAATTTAGGAAATCCAAACTTTCAGCAATACATTGTACTAACAGCGTCATTTGGCGGGAAAATTATTGATCACTCGAATTGGAAATTATCTTACTATACTGAGAACAAGGTAGTCCTACAAAGGACGTGATAAAAATAACCATATCAATTTTGGGGTTCTCTCAAGTCCAAGGTTAGTCAGTCAGATTTACATCTGGTGTCGATAGTTGCATAGAATAATACTTTCTCTATTAATGTACTTGATGAATTCAAAGTACAGAAATACTAATTTGACTAGTTTTGTTATTTTATGGCGTTTTGTCAAAGTTGATAGATGCATTTAGAACCTAATTCTTAACGGCTAGAGACGTGAAATAATAGAAAATCATATAACTTAAATACGTTAAGTAACACAAGCATTTGAGATGCATAAGATGGTGACTCGAACTGAATCTTTGAGAATAATAAAGATCGACTGTAAATCTTGCCTGTAGTTGCCCCAGAGAGACTCACCAAATTCAAATTTACAATATTTCGCGTACACTTAAAAGATGTCTTTCTGTATAATTCATATAAACTAACAATAGTAGTAGTTCAGTCCTTTTTATAACGAGTGTGTATGTCTTTCTCTAAAGTTGTTCTATAATGCCATCATAAATGTTTGGAAAATATTTCATTCCTCAATATAATAATTCAAATATTACATTCAAGATGTTGTGTCCTTCAGTACAATCAGAGTGAGAATTGTCTTTTGTTTTATCCTACACTGGGTTATTAGATTTTATCTAAGCTCGAAACCTACTTCTCAAAAAAGAACTAAAATACATTTTTCGTCGGTATGTGTGTCTTCATTTTTCTTTGCTGTGCAGTAGTCATGTGGTGTCCTTGTTTCCTGGTGTTTCCGGTGTTGCCGTTGTCCTTTTTTTTATTGTTATCGCATACTATACAAAATATCAGTACTACTTACAGTTTTGAGAACATTATTAAAGCATGTAATGGAGGTCAAGGTCACATGACTTCATATCTGTCAGACAGTGATTGATTCCTACTACCACAGCCCCAAATGTTCTGTTTTTTACGATTCTTTATTTATACCAATTTGATGAAATTTTACGTCGGTGCTACCTATGTGGCCTTCATACATAATCGTGTATAACTGTTGTGAACTTTCGTTACAAAATGACTTGATCAGTTTATCGGTTTCTTTAAAATTCTATTTTGGTGAATATAATCATTCAGTATGTCGGAAAATGTACCATTCAATGGCTAACGGATAATGGTCAAGTATTGGGTATCAGAGATATAATAGGTTTATCGCTGATGAGAACTAGAACAAGTTTTTGGTTACCACGATTTTTCCTTCCGCTTTTTGTCGGAAAATGCCATTGTGTCATGGAAAAAACCCTAAATTTCCTTTTGTCCCTATAGCCAATAAAAAGTGGTATATAGTTTTGATAAATATCTTCAGTACACCTAGAAATATACATAAAATGGTTTTGACATCCTAATGTTGTCTTGCTAAATCTTACGTCGTCTTCAATTCATATAAGTCTGGTATTGATTTGAACAGAATTAAGCTGTACCACTAGAGAGCGTGCACAACAGGAAAAGGTCAAAACAATGACTCAAGTCCCATTTGCCACAGGATTTCCCATATTAGCTAATAATTGATCTGAATGCAGAGATATTAAGAAAACATAGTTGAATGTCACAAATAGTTAACATTATTGTGTTCCAAAATAATTCTAAACAAATAAGAGTTCCCAAACGATTATACCAGAGCTCGACAATACAATTGAGCTACATTCAGACTGAGTAGGTTATTCAATGCACAGAAACTACGAACAGACCCCCCCCTTTCCATATTTAGGTTTCGCTCTAAAAAAACTTTCATCAAAGATATTAACAAATCGTTTCTCATGGTAATCTCCGATAAATAACATGGACTCTTGCAATATCTAAATCAACTTGAACTAAGGAGTCTCCTCATGCATTGCTCTGTCCTTAGCCTGATTTTGGCATTCTGGTTATTTGTTCTCTATCAGTTTACTAATTTTGATCCATAGTCTTCTAAATGTTTTGATTCTATCTACACTGAAGAAACATATGTAGTCAAAATTGTTATATGCCCAAATTAAATTTACAGTAAGATTGTTGTTTTTCTTATTCTTATTTCTTATTTTTCTTACATTCATATGAATGTAATTTTTCTTTTATTTCATATCTGCCCCTGTTTTGTATTATTTGTGTTTTGATATAAAGCCATATATCTGTTCCAGACCATACGCGTATTTGGACCGTACGCGTACGGTCCGGACCGTATGCGTATACTCATATGGTCCGACCGTACGCGTATGGTCGGACCATACGCGTACGGTCGGACCGTATGAGTATACGTGTATGGTCTGCTACGAGCTGGACCATACATGTATAATTAGACCGTATGAGTACAAAGAAAAAGACAGACACAACATTCGTTATTCAAACAAAGAAGTAAGTTACAGTTAAAACTGATAGCACTGAATACCACTGAAAACCGTATAAATTATTATGTCTTTATAAAACTAATAAATGTCTTATATGACTGAAATATATGAAATTAGAAGCAGTGAAATAAAAAAAACCATTTTCACATTTTCACATAAAGTTTTAAGATAATACCTTAACTTCATTTTTACATTGAGAAGTTTTCGGTTCGTGGACATGGGATTTTCCTTTTTGGAACACTGTGTAATTTCCGCTGAGATTTTGGGATTTGAACCCTTTTTGGGGTAATTAGGAAAAATGTTGTTCCTATAAATGGTATTGAATGATTTTTTTCTCAGGATTTTCAGACATTTTATTTCAATTAACATTCCATTTATTTTTTTACGAAACACTAACGTTCAATTAATATTATAAAGACATTTCCAAAACATAATTACAGTAAATTCTTTATAGTTTCTCTAAAATAATGATTTTTAGAAAATCTTATGAGGGCTTAATTCATTAAATAATATTAAAAAATAACGGTATATTAATTTATTGATATATTATCCAAGAACACACAAGACTTTGAAATAGCCAGACCGTACGCGTACGGTCGGACCATACGCGTATGGTCCGACCGTATGGGTATTTCGGAAAAATACTCGTATGGTCCGGAACGTACGCGTACGGTCCAAATACGCGTATTGTCTGGAACATATCTATATCGAATTCATTTGAGTTTTTGCATATTGTACACTTATACAGATATCACCACACTGGCCCGCTAATGATTGCTAACAAGATTATTCATCAGATCCTCATGGAAAACGTGATCTATTGTGTCTGTTCCGTTGAAAATGACCTTTAAGAGATGCCCAGTGTAGTGGTAAACGTCATGTCTAGTGACTTCAGCTTTCCAATGACGATGCTCTCACATCGACTAGATATCATCACTAATACTAATAGAAGACCTCATATATACTATACTTACGCCACATCCTCATTTTTCTACCGATTTTATAGATACAAATATATCTCCATGCCGAGGAAAAAACCCAAACTTTATATTCAAAGGACCCCTGGACGGATAAATTTTACGGAAATTTACTCTGTTAAAGCTCACTACTCCATGGTCAATTTATAACATCTTAAATCACACTGAAAATTCAATTGTTCATTTGCAAAATCTTCCAGCCCTTAACTATTCGGAACTGCGGTCCCAGTGTGAAAAATGAAAATATTGGTTAATTCAGTTCGTAAATTTAACAAAATCAGGGCATTATTAAGTCCCCATAAAGTTGCTTTGATTTTCGTTGTCCTCGAATATAGTTCCTTTTTATTAAGTTTATTATTATTTTTTGTTTCACTTATATGATTACTGCGGTGTTTTTAGTATGTTTTTTGGGTTTGAGTTAAAGAAGAGACGTAGACATTGAAAAATGTTTAAAAAATAACATGATATATAGAGTTTGGTCTGAAAGAAGTGATTAGGGCATATGCAAAAGGGGGACTTTCCTGTTTTCGGAGAACAAGTTTTATCATTGATGAAATATTCCACGAAAGGATATGGAGTTAATGAACATGAGACCATAATACATATGTTAACTCTAACGGCAATAATTCTAAGGAGCTGTATCGCCATTTCGGAAATTAATCCCTCATCAGCAGCCCTTATACAGTACAGAAAGAGACACACCATAACAAATTACTTGAAAAGACATAACTTTTAATCCTTTAGACATAAAATCACAGACATACAATCACTGTGATAGACCTAAAAAGGCCATAGAACAGAGTGGGGAGGATTAAATTTTATTACCAATTTTACCTGTAATTTCTTTGAAGTTTACCTGCTTATTTAGATTTGTACCTGTAAAACAGGAAATGTCCTGACAAAACTTGGCTTTTATTGCCCAAATTAAAAAAAAATCAAGGAAAAAATGAATCCCCGTAACTTTCCAAGACATTCCAACTATCACAGTGATTAGTTATGGTATGTCTCTTTCTGTGCTGTACCCAAACATAGGAAATCCATGATTTCAAAAGATGTTTAAAATGCATAAAACCAAAAAATATCCGAATAATCAGTAATATCAAATATAGCTAAGGAGGGAGTTGAACCATAGGTTTAGAATTTACGTAAATTTAGATAATAGTAATTTAACAAAGTGTACACAAGATATATTTTCTCATTGACAAGTACACTATATCTAAGAAAAAAGAAGAGCATACATCTCTAACACGGGGAATTGTTTAACCAACTCCACACTGCATTAGAAGACAAAATTCTGTATTAAAAGTCTGTTTGAAGCCGAATAAAAAATATATCAAAGCGAAAGAATTTTCCTCTATTTATCATTTCTCTTATTTTGTAATCTAAGAACAGTTTTAATCATGCAAAATCACATTTAGTTTGAGTAAGTGAAATTTGCTTTCTTTAATTTTGAAGTTTTTTTTCAAAGGTTGTTAAAAATTATTGCCATTATGGCAATATAACGCTTAATTACAGGACCATATACCAAGTATTATTATAAGGACCATGTAAATTAAAAATGCTCGTTTTCAGGTCGTCCGGTCTTGCATGTTTTGGCTAACACTTATCTTGGGGTTTGAGTTTGATACAGTTTTCCCTGCATCGTTATACCTTAGTTATTATGTATTGTATTTACTTTTGTCAATGTCATAGCAGGAATCTTTAGAAGAATCGATGTTAATTTTCCTTAATGATTCTATCAACTTCTTCAAAAGCTTACTGATAAGTTGACAGAAATGTACTGTAATTACAGATAAATGTTGTCAAATCACCCATTTAGTATTGTAAAAGATTGACCGGCACATAAATTAACAACAGTTGCCAATAACAGAGCGACGGTTATTTTTCAAGTTCCAAAATCACCGAGAAAACTTCTACAAATACATAAACATAATTACGATAAACAGAAAAGCAAAAATGGTGTATGTTTAGAAATGAAATTAAAGTGAAAGTCAAAAGTCTGTAACCAAGGTATTTTTGAAAGCACTCGTCGTAAGAAAGCTACAATCAAATATGAAGACTCTAACTCGTCTCGGGTCAAGATCCAAATATCTGCAAATATACAAGGAAAGTGTTCTGATAATAAACATACTGAATACCATATTTGAAGCGCACATGATTTTTATTGAAGTACTTGTGCAAAAAGTAAACAAATATTTTTTTAACGCGATGCATTGTCTTGTGCTCAAATGTAAACAGTAAAATTGACAATCAAGAAAAGAAAGGATGAACCTATGTACCTCAAGGTAGCTGATGTTATGTTCTCCTTCGCTTCGCTCATCCGAACATAAAATATTTCTTAACTAAATAAAGACTAAAACACCAATCAGGGTATGAGTTCCACACTAAACAGCTCGACAATACAAAGACACGGTAGATTTATTATGAAATTGGAATGTCAGTTGTCCCCAGTTTTTTGAAACTGCACTTGTTTCCGATTGATTACTGGATGCAACCATTTTTTGATTCTGATCTCAGTCTCTGGTGTGATTTTAACATAACAACCTATCTGAAATGGATTTGCTTGCCTCGGTTGTAGTAACGGCGCATCTGAGACTGTGAGGACCAAACAGATTTTTGTAAAATCTAATTATTATAATGCTTCTTATGTAATTTCCCTAGCTCTTGTGTTAAGTAAAGATTTATTTTCTGAATGAAATGCGAACCTTAAAAAATTAAACTCGACACACTGAAATAATATGAAATAAAACTGACTTGTATCGAATATAAGACACCAAGAAATGTAACTCAGCACTGAATTGATATGAAATAATGATTTCTATGAATATGCAGCCCAAACGGGGACTTGAACATATATAAACTTCCGCAGATCTAACTAAACACACAGAGCTGATAGGAAATAGTACTGACTTTCAGCTTATACGAATAATGAACGGGATTTAAAGGTGTATAAACTTTCACAAATTTAAATCAACAGACTGAATTGATATGAAATAGGACTTATTTTTCTATATACGAAGCCTAAAAGGACTTAAACATACAAATTTAACTCATCACAGGAGTTGATATGATATAGTACAGGCATTTTGCGAATATGGGGCTCAAACGGGACTTAAACATACAACAGCTTTTACGAATGTAACTTAATAACTAAACACACTGAATTGATATGAAATAGGACTTATTTTTCTATATACGAAGCACAAAAGGACTTAAACATACAAATTTAACTCATCACAGGAGTTGATATGAAATAGTACAGGCATTTTGCGAATATGAGACTCAAACGGGACTTAAACATACAACAGCTTTTACGAATTTAACTTAATAACTAAACACACTGAGCTGATATGCAATAAATCTAATAAACTTGAACGGGACTTGCACATATATAAACTTTTAAAAATTAAACTCGACATACTGAGTTGATACACAAAATACTGATTAAGCATAAACAGGACTATAAAAACATATATAAACTTTCATAAATTAAATTCTGTATGCTGAGCTAATATGAAATGGTAATGAATTACTACATTTATGAAGCCCAAACGCAACCTAAACAAATATCAACTATCACAAATTTAAATAAACACCTTGAGTTAATTTACGAAATACCGACTTCTTACCAATATGAAGGTGAAACCGGACTAAAACATCTGTATACTTTCGTATATTTAACTAATCACACTGATATGGAATAATACTGGCTTTCTACGTTTATGAAGTCCAAACACACTGAGCTAATATGATATAATACTGACTTTCTACGTATATGAAGTTCAAACGAGACTTAAACATATATAAACTATCGCAAAGTTAACTAACCACACTCAGCTGATATGAAATGATACTGACTTTCGACGTAAGTGAAGCCCAAACGGGACTTAAACATATATAAACTTTTGCAATTTAAACTCAACACACTGAGCTGATATGAAATAATACTGACTTTCTACGTAAATGAAGCCCAAACGGCACTTAAACATATATAAACTTTCGCAATTTAAACTCAACACACTGATCTGATATGAAGTGATACCGACTTTCTACGTAAATGAAGCCGAAACGGGACTTTAACAGATATAAACTTTCGTAATTTAAACTCGGCACACTGAGCTGATATGAAATATTACCGACTTTCTACGTAAATGTAGCCCAAACGGGACTTAAACATATATAACATTTCACAAATTAAACTCAACATACTGAGCAGATATGAAAAAGTACTGACTTTCTACCAACGTATATGAAGCCCAAGCGGGGCTAAAAAATAACTATACTTTCATAAATTTACCTAAACAACACTGAGCTGATAGGAAAAAATAATGACTTTCTACGTTCATGAAGCCCAAACTGGACTTAAACATATATAAACTACTACAAATTAAACTCAACACACTGAGCTGATATGAAATAATACTGACTTTCTACGTAAATGTAATGCAAACGTGACTTAAGATTATATACACTGTCAGAAATTAATCTCAACACAGTGAGCTGATATGAAAAAGTACTAAATTTCTGCGTATATGAAGCCCAAACGGGACTTTAACATGTAAATATCTTCACAAACTTAATTCGACACCCTGAGCTGATACTTTTATGCATGAAAATTTACTGACTTTCTACGTATATGAAACCCAAACGGTACTTAACATATTGAAACTTTCACAATTTAAACTCAACACACTGAGTTGATATGCAAAAATACTGGCTTTCTACGTAAATGAAGCCCAAAACGGGACACATAAAAGCTTTCACGAATTAAACTTAACACACTGAGCTGATATGAAATATTACTGACTTTCTACGTATATGCAGCCCAAATGGGACTTAAACATATATAAACTTTCACAAATTAACTCAGCACACTGAGCTGATATGAAACAGTACTGATTTTTTGCGTATATGAAGCGCAAACGGGACTTACACATATATAAACTTTCACAAATTAACTCAGCACACTGAGCTGATATGAAAAAGTACTGATTTTTTGCGTATATGAAGCGCAAACGGGACTTAAACATATATAAACTTCACAAATTTAACTCAACACACTGCATATAGGTAGACCAATCAGGACTTGAACATATATAAACTTTCATCACAAATTAAACTCAACACACTGCGTATATGAAGCCCAAACGGGACTTCAACATTTATAAACTTTCACCAATTAAACTCAACACATTGAACTGATATGAAAAAGTACTGATTTTCTGCGTATATGAAGCGCAAACGGGACTTAAACATATATAAACTTCACAAATTTAACTCAACACACTGAACTGATATGAATAAGTACCGACTTTCAGCGTATATAAAGCCCAAACTGGACTTAACATGTGTAAGAATTTCACAAATTTTAACTTAACACACTGAGCTGATACATTTTTGTATGAAATAGTACTGCCTTTTGACGTAAATGAAGCCCAAACAGGACTTTAACATATAAAAACTTTCACAAATTTAAATAAACATATTGAGGTGACATGAAATAGTACTATTTTTAAGAATGCGAACAAAGAACGGGACTTGGACATATTTACAAATTTAACTTAGTGTGTGGAAAAATACTTAAACCCAAAAGGTTTTAAACAAATACAAACTATAAGAAATTTAACGAAATGCACTAAGCCGAAACAAAAAATAAACTATTAAATGAATCCACAATTGGATATGATACATACACAATACACAGAAAGTTGACATGAAATTTATATGCGTGTAGATTTACTTCAGAATAAAGCAGATGAAACACAATCTAATTAAATTAATTAATTAAACAATTAAGATTTACGTCATGTATAACAAAAACAATTACAAACGAAACAATAAAACCAAAATGTTATTTCCTCTGCAGCAAAAATACCATTCTTGTCAAACCCGGCCTCAAAAAACCTAAATGGTATATTCAAAGTGGTTTTAGCAAAATGTTACATTCCTCTTATGATTGTTATAATCAACAAACGGGTCACAATCGAACAGACCCCAACGCTTTTCAATATAAACAAAATTTAGATTTCAAACTAGACCGACCGCCAAAATAAAACATTTACTATACATGTCAGCTGTAACGTTTTTATTTCTAGGGACCATTTCAACTTCCAAAGTAATAGCATTGATCATTGATGCAAGAAACCACGGATAACAAATATTTTTGCCGTTTTCGTGCAGGTTCAAGCATGATATCAAAAGACTCTACAAAACGCATCCGTCGCCTAAATAAAATTCCATACGATAAGCCTGAAAACGACAATGCTTTACTGTGATGGACTAAATACTTCAGTAAATACGTAGCCTGCAACGGATACATCGAAAAGTAACCCACGGAAAGCAAAGTAGTCAGGCTGACCGTTAGTGGACCAAGTGAATGCAAGATACTTTTGATGATCAGGGTTGAATGTTCACATGATTACCTGACCTTAGTTTGAATTTCATCATAAATATATCTTAACCTGAGGTAGACTGCATAGCTTCGGGAACGGATTCAAATTTAAACTTGAAATCGATGGAAAAGAAACCGAGAAGGAAATTAAATGTCCATTTTCATATTAACGTATAACACAAAATAGCTAAACAACAGGACCCCAACCAATTTGATTAGATACTGTGCAATATTATAAGATAAATTGTACCTATCTGATTTTTTTCTTGATGTACCAATTTTGTAGGGGGAAGGGGGTTTCTGATGTGTAGAAACGAAACTTTTGTGGACACACACAGCCCAGCGTCTGACCTCCTCCGTTTCACCGGACTTTTGTTGATTTTTACTTCTTGATTTGTCAAGAGTGGAATCCAATTTACCAGAGAACTATGTTACGGCATCATCCGACAAGAAAATGTGGGTTTCAATTTGCGGTCTGCTCGACTCTTCATGTTGAGCTAAAAATTCCCTTTCACTCCTGACGCAATAAACCTGTCGAACTGGTTTAGTGTGGAAACCTCGATAGCTTAATTACCGCCAAACATTGCTTATATACTCATGCCGAATTACTTCTAAAATACTATGCGCATAAAATAGAAAAACGGTTAAAAATATTAAAGTCTTTAACCGGTTAGAAATTGACTTTACCTGAAGTCAGACTATATACTTCAAGTAAGGAGTGAATCGATAATGAATGAATTTTGCAAAAACCAAATAACTTTATAACTGAAAATTCTATTTGTAAGTGCGAAATACATGTTATACAATGCCATTTTACTCACAACAGGCCGACAAAACTTTGTGTTACTCAATGTGGTAATCATTTCACTTATATTAAATCGTGCTACACTTATATTATGTTTATTCAATTCAACTTAGTATTATGCTTATTCGATTAAGGTTTGAGCTGCAAAGAGATTTTAGCATTACATTGTATTTCCTTTTCTTGGAAATTACTTTCTATTTTATATCTAATGAAAAAGCCATAAATTTCACTGGTCTTAATAAAAAGCAAAATTATTGACTCTACTTAAGCCAATTAGTCGTCAGGTTATAGGTTATTGTATTGGTTTTAGAGCAAAGAGCAAGGAGAATTAAAATGAAAAGTAGAACGTGAAGTAGCTATGTCAAACACAAAGTTTTAATTACGTGATTGTCAATGGACGAGAAACTGACATTTACATATTCCCAATCGTCCTAACTTTTCTATTTTTTGTGATCTTAACGTACTCACAATGATTGATATTGACAAAATTAAATGGGGAAACTTCCGCCAGTATTCTGAAATTTAATGATAAAATTTACCTCGCGGGAAAACTGAATTGATATTGTAGAATTAACTATATTTTGAGACATTATAATCGTTGTGATCATATTCTCCAGAGGAGATAAGAGTAATTGTTGTGAGCCTTATATTGGCCAAGTAATAAATGATATTCATTTATCTGATGCATTTCAGATTCTTGAAACTGGCTTCGGAACTATAGCGAGTAACACACTACCAGTCAACAATCATGTTTGACGTGATTGCCGGAGAGTCCAAATTTATGTCTTTACAAAAGGGTAAAGATGAAGAGATATAGTATAGTTAGACTGGTACAAGTTTTTGAAATATCATTAACTTGTTCATTAATTTTGCGGGGTTGAAAGTTCAATGATATTGTCTCATTTGGCTTTCCATTTAGATCATATTGGTTTTTTGTCCTCTATCAATCTTCCAAAATGATTAGATTTTATCTGCACTGAAGAGACATAAATTCCAGAAATTAAATTTACAGTTATTCGGTATTTAGTTTTTTAAGCTCAACTGGCCTTAAAGACTATCATGGATAGTCATGCTTATTGTATTGTATGATGGAGCATAACATTCTGTAATTTTGTATGATTACACAAAATTTTCCATCCGAAAATCTTTGAACATACATTAAGTGGGGTAATAACAAAATAAGGAGAATAGTCAAGAGCCGAAGTCCATGAGACAAAAAGACAAATAAGGTGGAAACCACCGGAAAAAGATCCTGACTTGGTACAGGCATTTCAAAAGAAATGGTGGGTTAAACCAGTTTGATGGTGCACCTACCCTCCCCGTCCATTGCGGTAGTATCTGGTAGTAACTCAACAGCAATTGTTATTGAAAGGTCGTAGTGATCACCCCAGTATTAAGTAAAAAAGGAATCTTGAATCAGAGTTCGGACCGAAACTTCAACTTTTTCCACAAGGGGCTGATATCTAATATTAAAGAACTTTTTTAATGATCACACGAGACGAATATTTTGAAGCCTTAATTGATTAATGAGAAAGTCTGTATAATAGGGCTAGCTCTCGAGTAACGAATCAACTGTGAAACATACACTCCGTAAGCAGAAAAGGCTGGATTATTACTGTCCATGTTAGGGAAATTGATAATTTTGAAATTAAAATCATCCCTTTTTGGCGTAAATTTTAGTACTGAGATGTCCATTTTCGTCCACAAAAGGTTTCCGTCCTTTTTAAATTGTTTGTAAATTTTAATTTTGGACGGTCACCTTTTATTATAGGGCTAACAGGGCAAATAATATTTTCAACTTTTAAATACACAGAAATCGCTGATTTTTCATAAAAAATTGGAAAAGTGTTATATACTATTTTAAAAAATATATAAAATTAAAAGGTACTTTTCTGTATATAAGATACCATAAACATACTTTTTTATCCAATATCATCTCAAAATCAACGCCAGCTTTATCAGAGTAGGTGTTTTCAACAATCAGTGTTTCGAATTCCTCGGAGGGAACTATACAAAAAATGTGCTTATACAAAACACTCTAGAGTTAATATTGAATATCTTCACATCGGTGGTGTGTTTGACATTTAATATTTCAGTCGACATCAAAGAAGCATAAAAACAACACTTAACATTATCAAAACCGGTTGTAAGTATGTTGATGTCAATTTAATATGTAAACAATTATCCAGAAATCAACGACTTTGCATTTAAAGAAACAAAAATACCAAAATTGTAGGTATATATGATATAGCGGTTATTGATTATGTCCTTTCTGGAAAAAGTTTTCAAACATTATACTTTGTAGTTGTTCTTGAATGAGTTTTCTACACTCTATACTATTTTCACAAATGATATATTAAACAGTACTTGAATCTAAGGGTTAGAAAATGACAATCTAACAGGTCTTTTACTACCTTTTGTTAGCTTCTTGTGTGCAACGCATGCAGGTGATCATGCTTACCTGATGAGCCCTCCAGTTTTTATTCTGGTTCACACTGCTAGTACCATAATTTTGTGGCGTTCTTTTTATTTGATTTCAGTTCCTTTCAGCTCTTTTTTCTATTTCCCCTGAATTTACATGTTTTTTTTTTATTTGTTTATTCTAGATTTTCCATTTTTGTTCGTTTGCTTCGGTATACGTTTGACGATGTATTTAACTTGTAAAGAAGCAATACTTATTAAGACATTGAATAGATACACATCAGACAAAGTATCTACAATATTTATGCTGATTTGTTTGCAGGAAACCCTTGTAACCTTAAAAGAAATAAAAGAAACCCTGCCTCTAACAGATCTAGTCTTATGATCTCTTTCAGCGGCGTCGTTTTGCATATATTTCCAATGAGACTATTTATAATCTCTTAATGATTGCCGATTAAGCATAGTAGGGACGCCAGGATTTCTGGAAAACTGTTAACATAAGATGATGACATTACAACAATGGTTTATTGATATTTTATTCCATAGGAAGAATGAAATTACTGATAACTCCTGTCATATCCATGATAAATCATATGGCAATAAACTGTAAAAAGGTGTATTAATTGGCAACAGCTTCTTATAACTAGTTCAGGTTATTACATAGTTTTGTTTTTGATACGTAAAATATTATCATCAATAATGAACATGCCCACTTGTGGGCGAGTATTGGAGACAATATTTGAAGTATTAGAATTAAGACATCTTTTATTCTTTTTAGCGGTAATTAACTAAACAACTGCAGTAGAATACCGAATGAACAAAGCACAAGATTACATAAATCAAGTCCAGAGACAAGGCAAAATCAAGAACACCAGAAGACAGAAGACCACAGACACTACATGCCCACAAAACACACAACCACTACAAATACAACACAAAAGACTAAATCATTTGATCTTCATACGCTGTTTAAACGCACTTTTCATGTCTTTCTTAATTTATTTCTGCTTCAAAAATAACATTTAATGTTCAAAGATAATAAAATCAACCGATACATACATAATATAACTTTACCCATTCTCCTGCCTTGGAGATTTTCAACTGCGTCTTTATGTTTCTCTCCCCAACTTCATACGTTGCAGATTATTCGTCTAATAGGAAGTGTACGGTAGTTCGGGTAGTGCCATTGCTGGGTTTTACCATGTATTTGTAGATGTATTGTGTAAAGAGCATTGTTACAACCACTTTTGTAATCCCAACCACTTTTGTAATCCCTTGATTACAAATGTGGTTTTGGGTTACAAAAGTGGTTGGACTAAATGTCTTATCAACCACTTTTGTAATCCCTAACCACTTTTGTTATCCATCTTTCTTAAGATTTTTTTTCAACATAATTTAGTTTCAAACGTACGGGTTTTACTGTAAAATATCACTTTAAGGAAAGATCAACATTTTTCTGATGAGTTGAATGAGGGATTACAAAAGTGGTTGAGATTTCAAAAGTGGTTGACTAAGAATTTTTATCAACCACTTTTGTAATCCCTAACCTCTTTTGTAATCCCTTATCACTCTTGTAATCCTACGATTTTAGATGTTTTTAAGAATTTTTTAAATCAAAGAGAACCACTGTCACTTTGAGTAAAAACCACGATTTTTTTTATGAAACTCTTTGAATTGAATGAGGGATTACAAAAGTGGTTGACTAAGAATTTTTATCAACCACTTTTGTATTCCCTAACCACTTTTGTAATCCCTTACCACTTTTGTAATCCTACGATTTTTGGATTTGTTTTACAATTTTTGAAATCAAAGAGAACCACTTGTCACTTTCAGTAAAAATCAAGATTTTTTTATGAAACTTTTTGAGTTGAATGAGGGATTACAAAAGTGGTTGAGATTTCAAAAGTGGTTGACTAAGAATTTTTATCAACCACTTTTGTAATCCCTAACCACT
>MJUU01052993.1:7498-36692 GCA_002080025.1 Modiolus philippinarum | reverse complement strand
TTTTTTTGTTTTTGTCTTTTGTTGTGTTTGCTTTTTTTCAAAGAACTCAAAAACCAATATAGATATAAAAATACTGACGGGAAAAAATGATCACTATGGTCACCATGGTAAAACCTACCCGCCCTGCAATTTTGAAGAAAATCCATAAATCCTTACTGCAAATGTGCCCATTTTCCGTAGAGTTTTCTAAATTTCTGATAAATTTGTATTATAGATTTAAACAAAAGGAGATAGAGGTTTTGTTATAATTGCGGGAATGTAAGCATCTTAACATCTACCTATGCTACAATTTTTAAGAAAACCTTTTGAACCATTTTTCGTTGAAATTTCATATTTTATAATGTTCCGAGTTACAATTCCAATTTCTTTTAGATAAAAGTCAAATTTAAAAAGCAAAATTGTTAACTACAATTTCTTTGCATGTCCGGCAGGTTCGCCTCTCATCAAAGATCGCCGTTACCGGGCTTTACAGTTTAACATAGGACATTATGGGGAAAAGTGTAAAACTTTTCATATATCAATGTTATATAAACTATGCTTGGTAAAATTATGGTAATCTACCTCATTATATCGATAACAAATCAAAATAGCTGACGGAGGGGTACGTAGTTTAGGACCCTGTGGGAAAATATTGTAAATTGTTTATTCTTGAATAAACAATGAAAGGATATGGAGTTAATGCAAGAGACTTGGTAAAACAAAGCAATTGAACAACGATTTTATTGTTGTTCTTTATGCTGAAGTACCTATGAGGTTTCGCCGTTTTATACATTAAATTGATATTAACTAGATATGGTAACATGATGTTCGATAAACAAATGTACGATTTTAGTACAAATCATAAATCCTAGATGGCCACCACTGTAGGTCTTAATTAAACACTGGACCCATTTAGAAAATGTTGTTAAATTATTATTCTTGAAAATCGTGTCATACGCAGAAAATAAATTAAATGCTACTTCGGTATTTTGTTATTTATTACCACTAGGCCGATGCCTCTGCTAGTCGACTAAGGAGTACACAATGTATCTCCCTCATGCATAGCTCTGTCCTTAGCTGAATTTGGCTTTTCTATTCTGATCCTTTTGGTTATTTGTTCTCTATCAGCTTGTACATGTTTTTCGGTTAATGGACTTCCAAATGTTTTGGTTTGATCTGCACTGATGAGACATAAGTTGTCAAAATGCGCATATGCAGAAAATAAATTAACTGTTACTTCGGATTTTGTTATTTATTAATACTGGCCCAATGCCTCTGCTGGTGTACTTTTAGTCTCCGAGGGTATACACCAACCCAGTAGTCAGTACTTCGGTGCTGACCCGAAAACCGATTGTATTTAAACTTGCAATATCTAAATTTTACAATTTTTTTTAAACTAAGGAGAACCTCCCTCATGCATAGCCCTGTCTTTAGCTAAATTTTGTCTTTTCTGTTTAGATCCTTTTGATATATGTTCTCTATCAGCTTGTACATGCCTTTCTGTTAAGGGACCTCCAAATGTTTTGGTTTGATCTGCACTGATGAGACATAAGTTGTCGAAATGCGCATCGGTATTTTGTTATTCATAGATCAAAGTGATATTTCTACTAGGCATGGTAACATGTGGGCATTCTCAAAATAATATATATTTGTAGTGATCACAGATACGAAAGGCCGCCAGCAGGGAACTCAGTTTAACATAAGACTCATGGGAAAATGTTGTAAATTGTTCATTCTTGAAAACTATTTCATACATCTAATCGATAACAGCTAGTGATGGTAACATAATGCTCATAGAACTTATATATGATTTTAGTGACCATCGTAAATCCAAGATCGCCGTCACTGAAAATCTATGTTAAACATTGGGCCCTGTTTGAAAATGTTGTTAATTACTAATTCTTGAACAATGTTTCATATATGAAGTAAGTATTAACTAGGCATGGTAACTTGATGGTCATATATTTGCACCAATCAGAATTCTAAAATGGTAAATGATACAAACTTGAAATTTTGTCAGAAGCTTTGTGCAGTCATGCCATATTGTGGGATGCATTTTCAGACCTGTGGGGATGCTACTTCCTGTTTACCGACTTAGTCAATTTTTCATTATTTTGTGTGTCCGTCACAACTTTCGTAAAACTTTTCTCTGCAATGGTAAATGATACAACCTTGAAATTTCGTCAGAAGCTTTGTGTAGTCATGCCATATTGTGGGCTGCATTTTCAGATCTGTCAGATGTTACCTCCTGTTTACCGACTTAGTCAATTTATAAAATGCATGGACTTTTATCCCTCTGCAATGCTATGGTATTGTCAAAATTGTGTATGTTTTTGAGACAGTTTGAAAAAATAATTTCATAAATAGTATAATATGTATAAAAGTTATTTTTTATTTGTTTTTATATATTTATGTTTATTTATATGTATGTATGTGCCTTGTTCTGTAACCAATGTGTATATATTTATATATTTGTCCTCTTGTAGCACGTATACTGTGCCTAAGTTGAAATAAACTTGTCTTGTCTTGTCTTGTTTACCGACTTAGTCAATTTTTTATTATTCTGTGTGTCCGTCACAACTTTCGTAAAGCTTTTCTCTGCAATGGTAAATGATACAACCTTGAAATTTTGTCAGAAGCTTTGTGTAGTCATGCCATATTGTGGGATGCCTTTTCAGATCTGTCGGGATGCTACTTCCTGTTTACCGACTTAGTCAATTTTTCATTATTCTGTGTGTCCGTCACAACTTTCATAAAGCTTTTCTCTGCAATGGTAAATGATACAAACTTGAAATTTTGTCATAAGCTTTGTGTAGTCATGCCATATTGTGGGATGCATTTTCAGACCTGTCCGGTTGCTACTTCCTGTTTACCGACTTAGTCAATTTTTCATTATTCTGTGTGTCCGTCACAACTTTCGTAAAGCTTTTCTCTGCAGTGGTAAATGATACAAACTTGAATTTTTTTCAGAAGCTTTGTGTAGTCATGCCATATTGTGGGATACTTTTCAGACCTTTCGGGATGCTACTTCCTGTTTACCGACTTAGTCAATTTTTCATTATTCTGTGTGTCCGTCACAAATTTTGTAAAGCTTTTCTCTGCAATGGTAAATGAAACAAACTTGAAATTTTGTCATAACCTTTGTATAGTCATGCCATTTTCAGACCTGTCTGGATGCTACTTCCTGTTTATAAACTTAGTCAATTTTTCATTATTCTGTCCGTCCGTCTCAACTTTCGTAAAGCTTTTCTCTGCAATGGTAAATGATACAAATTTGAAATTTTGTCAGAAGCTTTGTATAATTATGCCATATTGTGGGATGCATTTTCAGACCTGTCAGAATGCTACTTCCTGTTTACTGACTTAGTTTAATTTTCATCATCCCGTCCGTCCTTCACAACTTTCATAATTTTCATCATCCCGTCCGTCCCTCACAACTTTCATACAGCTTTTCTCTGCACTGGTAAATGATACTTGAAATTTTGTCAGAAGCTTTATGTAGGCATGCCATATTATGGGACACATTTTAAGACTTCTGGGGTACTACATTTTGTTTACCAACTTTGTTAGGTTATTAGAGACTGGAAGATGAGAGCGGGGGTATTACTAGTGAGCATTTGCTCACAGATCCTTTGTTTAGTCTTGAAAACAGTTTCATACATCAAATGATATTATCTAGGCATTTTTGCTTGACAGGAATCTACCAGATGAATGATTTTACCGGTAATTTGATGTCACCACAAATTAATCATTAAACCCTGTGATATAATCTTAATTCAACAAAACTTTACAGAAATGATACATGGAAGTTCATTTACCACGATTGCTCATTTCGTTCTCATCAGACAAGCGATGCAGGCTCAGTTTTTTGTTTGTCTTTTTATTTTTTTTTATCTTGATGTCGGGCATGTTATATGGGTAAGCATTTAAATCTTTTTGTCTCTGACACAACAAATCAAAACTTGTTCACAAACTTCATTTTGTGGTCCCTTTTAAAAAAAAGTTCAGTCAAGTTTTTGTTTCATCTCAGATGGCCAACATTTGTGAACTTTAACATTAGACATTATCGGAAACCACATTTAAAGATATTTCCCTCAGAAACTACTAGCCAATGAGATCCAAACTTGTTCATAATGGTAGTCGATGGGCTGGAATAACACCGTGCACCCCCTTACTTACGAACACTGGCCCCATTTTAAGTCCTTAGTTGGTCCCTTCAAAAAAAGATGACCTGTTATTCATCACCTTATCCAAATTGGTTGCAATCAGAGAATACAGTTCAAATTTGAAGCAAATAACATCCAAGTCTAGTAAAGTACTTAAAAATGAGGCCCTTTATTAACAGGTTATTTCGACTGTACAATGGTCAGTCATGGCCGAGGTGAGCGATACAGGCTCTTCAGAGACATTGTTACTTATTGTTGTTTTGTAAAAGAATATAATAACTTCATTAACGTTCAATGTGTTGTTGTATTTCTATTATTTACGAACTATTGTCATTAGTCTCTTTCGTCTGACGCGTTGTCATGTGACGCAAACTCCTCTATTTTTATACCACAAATTATACATATTTGCGACGTATTTTGTGATACCCTTAGCCGTGTGTCTGTCCGCCTGTCTGTCCCATTTGTCCATCACACGAAAGTTTCTGTCCGATAACTTGAGGACGAAATAAAATACGATTTATTTTTGGTATGTAACTTATTTACCAAAATTAAAATCAGGGAATGGTTCAAGAGGTCCAAGTTGTTCTTGTTTTATGTCACTTGAAACTTTAAAATTTTGAGAATTGTATTGTTTCCGAAATGATAACTCGTAAACGAAATAACATAAAATTTTGAAACATGGTTGTTGGCTTGTAAATTGTGGCATGTGATTGTAGTTCCTGGTCATTGTAGGTGTTTGCTGTTGTCCTGTTTTCGTAATTGTTAAGTTCATAGCAAACAACTTGAGATCCAAGTTATTCCCTTTAGAGGATATAAAAAACGTGGCGGGGTATCATGTAATGCACCATTCATTTTTAAAAATTTTAATTTTGGTTCAAAATTTTTAAATATTTGCTAGAGATGTAAATAGGCATACTGATCTATAGCTCACCTGACCAAAAAGGTCAGTGTGAGCTATTGCTATCACTTGGCTCCCGTCATCTGTCCGTTTGTTGGCGTTTCATTTTCATCCACTCCTCTGAATTCACTGATGCAAATTCAGCAAAACTTTTAAGGAATGATATATATGGAAGGTCCTTAATGATTGATTGATTGAATATTGTTTAACGTCTACTCAGCAATATTTCAGCTATATCAAGACGAGAACAAGTTTGTTGATAAATAATCACTTTGGGATATGAAAATGGCCATGGGACGGGAAATTCTGACTGCCACTGGAAAAGTAGGGTGAAATCGTCAAGGGCGGGGAATTTGGAAGGTCCTTAACAAATATTGCTAGTTTTGTTATTTTGTTCCGATGTGACAAAAAAAAAACATGACCGACGGAGTGGAACTTATAATAACATTATAACCCAGTAAAACCACTGTTGCAAACTCAACTCAACTATACAGGAATGATGTATGGAAGATCCTTTACAAGGATTGCTCATTTCATTCCGATCCGACAAAAAACATGGCCGCTGAACATAGTTTAACGTTGGCAAAAAAAATACTTGAATCATCTTCTCTGAAACCCCTGGAGCAATTTCAACAAAATTTCACATGAATTTTGTATGGCAAGTCCAGAGACCGATTATTTTGTTTCTATCCATCAAAAACATGACCACCAGCGCGGAAATTATATTAACTTTGGATCCTATGGGAAAACATTTACATTATATCCTCAGAAACCATTGAAGCAATTTCAACAGAACTTTAAACAGATTTTTGCATGGAAGGTCCGTTAAAAAGATTGTTTCCTTTGATTCCAGACTGACAAAAACATGGCTGCCAGCACTGAACCCTACTTGAAAATCATCGTTTTCCTTAAATACTTTTAAATCATTGAGGCAAATTTAACTTTACTGTATTGGAATAAAGTATGGAAGATCTTTGGCAAAGTTACCCATTTCAATTAGATCTGACACAAAAAACATGACTGCCAGCGGAGAACATAGCTTAACATAAGGTACCATTTTTATGAACCATTATTTTTGGTCATCAGAATTTGTATGGCTTAGAAGCATTTTTTCTGGCTACCGATACAGGCTCAGTCTCGGGCCTCTAGTTTTTATAGTAGCCTTTGTGCAGACAAGAGGCCGTAAGATGTCGATCTTGACATTTGGAATGCGCCGCAAACGCCTCCTATATTTTTGATTGAGAGGTTCAAATTTTTTTAATGGTTGTATATAGTCTTGAGGTGCGGATTAAAAATTTCGGAATACGAATTCTTATATCAGCTCTAGTGAATTTCCTGAATTATCAGAAATTAGTAATTTTTGAAATTTTAGCATGCATTCTAATAGTTTTGCATTTCCTTGGTATGCAGCAAAATTGTGAACACTTATAATTCTGACAAGCATTCTTTGATCTATCTTTCTAAATTACGTTGTGTCATATTCTTTTCCTTTTTAAGATAGTGCTCATAGAGTAAGTAGTTTACATGTATTGGGTTTTATTCGAATGTTTATCATAATATAGGGAAAAGGGATTGAGAAGGGGAGGTTTTCTCATGCCGATATCAAGTCTGGCTATCCGAGTTCATATCGTTATTTACGTTTGTCTCTAGTTCGTTTTGTGTTTTTTGTCTAATGCAGTTCCCTTGTGGATAGTGGCTTGTGATTTTAATTTTCGGCCATTGTAGGTGTTAACTGTTATCTTGGCTTTGTAATACTATGATTTTTTTTTCTTCGTAAATTTCCTGAGACACTCAAAGTCCATCATTTTGGAATTCTACCTAACAAACATACTTTCAGAATTTGCTTTAATTAGAATTAACATTTTCAGCAATTTGAATTCAAATTTTGTATATTAAATAAATATAAAAGAAAACTTAGTTCTTCTTAGTTCTACCTGGCAACTGAACTGTTAGAATATGTTTCAATTGTAGTAACCATTTTCGATAAGTGCATTTGAGAGAATTATTCGATTTCAATTTTGGTAATTTCTTGAAACCCCTAATGGACACTAGTAGTGACTTTCAATAATGATATCTAAAATGTTAAGAAAAACACCAAGGGTCTATAGCAACTATTTTCTCTATCAAAAAGGTATTGCAGGGATCACTGTAGGCATTTACAGCCATTTCTCTAATTCACTTGTATCTTGTTGTCAAAATTGACATGTCATTGTTGTAGATTATATAATTTTTAATTATCAGAAAATGCTGACATGAATTTGGTCAAAATTGCTTTATTGTTATATTCAATTTTTTTGAATCAGTGATCTGAATATCTTTCATTTGTTTATGTCTCTTTTGTGATGATGTACTTTGTAATAAATTTGCTTCAAATTTTAGTGGTTCAAGTATTTAAATACATAGGAAGCATGCTTAAACACCAGTGTGGAGATTAAAAAAGTGTATATTGTATAGTAAGAAACCCGTAGACTGTCAAACTACCAGAAAACCAATACGGGGGAGGGGGTCAATATAAAAAACAATATATATTTTGTGAAAGGAATATATATATCTGTCAAAATATTTGTAACAATTCAATGTTGTTAAGGTGTTTAAGAAGTACCACATGCACCAGATAAACTTGTTTATTTGAGGTTTTATTTTAATACTGACCCTTTCAATAAATGTTTCATGTTTTTTCCTAAATATTCATTGTTGGAATCATTCTAGCTTTTGTGAACATTGCACATATTTCAGAAAAAATTGCATTTTTTTAATCTAATGACGTCAAAATTAAAATATAACGTCTGGTTCGTCATCAGCATGTATTCGAAATTATGGTTTGAGGTTATGGAAGATTAAAGTCATTTCTGCTGGATCATAACTTGACATACAAACACATCGGTAAACGAATACCGAAGCAAACAGGGAAAAAAGAAAAATTCTAAAATAAAAAATCCCCAAATGAATAAGAACGCCACAAAACTATAGCACCCACACCTGTGAACGCCTACATAAAATATAGGTATCGTCAGGTGCTCTGGAAGGGTAAGCACAATGTGCTTAATGCTTGGATACTAATAAAAGGTATGTTGCTAAGAGACAACCAAATTATTTGACAACAGGTGTTATGTAGTACAGCAGTTGTATAGTGCGTTGAGACCTATAAAGGGTATGTTGCTTAACAACAAAAAGAAAAAAATGGACATCTGATATTTTATAGCATAGCGGTTGTAGACCATTTAAAGGTATGTTGCTTTAAGACAACCAAAAAAATTGGACAACAAGTGTCATGCAGCATAGTGCTTGGAGACCAATGAAAAATGTATTGCTTAAAGACAACCAATAAAAATTACAACAGATGTTACAGTCGGAGCAAATGTGATATTTCCTAATATTATAAATTATCGTAACATTAGTCTTGTATATAATCTTTTGGCTGCTCGTAATTCAAAGGAAAAATTAGGAAATTCTATAATTTTGTAGTAGATTATTAAAAATCGTAATAAAAGGAAAGTGTTTTTTATCTTTCTAAAAATAGGTTTAATTAAATTAATCAACATTACAAGTAATTTTTCTGTTCCAAAATGTTATTTTTATGAGCACCACCTTTATAGGTATCCAAAATAGGCGTCGTTTTATTTCCGACACGATGATTTGACCCTGCGACACGACGATTTGTTTTCTTTTTAATATCTTTGCGATCGGGATAACTGTGTGTTTACTGTAATATGAATTATAGTTATCTCTCTTTGATAACAATAAATTCTATTGATCTTCCTAAGCGAATAGTCAACGGAACATTTAATATTATGTGTGTATCTTTTCATAGGTTTCAATCCTGTGTAGTTAAGAATGTCTAATTTCTATTTCTTCAAATATAAATATAAATTATGAAATAATAAACTTAATCTAGCACCTACTAGACTGAAATATTGCCGCAATAACACTAACAAAATATAACGGAACTTTGTATTTCATCTTTATAGTTACAATTATTAATCGTTAACTCCGATCATCTTTCGCTTAGTAACATATGTCAATGCAATTTAGTTAAAAGACAGATATGGTAGAAAATAATATTTTCTTAAGTAAATAGATTTTGACTTTAAATCTGAACGCTTAACTAAAATATTGCTATGATACAATTTGATATGTGATTTTTTTTTAAATACTGTCAAAGTAAGTAAGCAAGTAAGTAAAATTTATATAAATAACAAAATGAAGCTCTCCACAACCAGTAAAACATGTCAGACACCATAAACAAACACAACAGGACATATATATGAAACTCATGGGCGATATTTTTAATATTGATGTTTCCATAAACTGTTGCTGTCATTTTCTGGATTGGAACTGTAGTCTGTTGGTGAACGGTGTTATGAACAGAGTTATCAATGTGTTTAGGAAGTGATTAGGCAAGTAGTTTAGTTTTGAGCTCGTCTAGCGTACCCCTCTAAAAGGCGGATGTTACACACATAAAATAAAATTATAGCTAGTCTAGCGCACCCCCTGAAAAAAACCTGAGACACCACAAAAAAAATAAATCTTATTTAAAAATCGCAAGCACCCCTTTACTAGCGNCCCCCAAAAAAAAAAAAAAAAAAAAAAAAAAAAAAAATGAAAGAAATATCTATCATGTTACAAATTCCAGAATACAATTAATTCTGGAAGAGACCTATGACTTTACTATTCATTTGTAATCTTCAAACATCGCAAGACGCTACCACCACCTCACCAGATGTGCTGTGATTATTTCTCAATGCTTTATTTAGTAACGGTTATGCGTAACTTTCTTATAAAAGTGATCTATGTGTAATTGGATTGTTGTTGCTTAAAATTCGTGAAGTTAATATAGTATACTTACAACATATGTGTTTTATTGTTTATAAGGTATTATATTAAAGATCTAAAACTTATTATACAGAATACGCATGAGGGTTTTTAAAACTTTTTTGTATAGTTTTCAATGCTTCCATTGCCCTTGTTCTATTAACTTATTTTTTTTCTACCTCGCTCATTTTTGAGTTTTTTGACTTTTTGGTCTCTTGTTTAAGTTTAAAATATTTATCTTATTCATCTAAAATCAATTTAAATTCATTTTCAGATATCTGTCCATCTGTCAAAGCCTTGGAGATCAACTTTGTTCCTGCCATAGTTTTAATCTCGTCATTTTTTTATAATTCCAATTGGTTTTGTAACGCCCAATTTCATTGGTCAATGTCAATAAAACAAAGAAGTTATTTCTCGATAAACACTTTTTGTCAATTACTACGCACCGAGATAAAATAGTGCAATAAATGATGACGTCAAATTCAGATACAACTTTGTTTTAAATGCAAGGAATTGGAATTATAAGAAATAAAAGTAATTTTGGAGGAGTTCATGGATGTGTAAACGCGGCCTTTCACTCACAAACTTTACATAAAGTCCTTCGGACTTTGTTTAGTTTGCGAGTGAGTCGGCCGCGTTTACAAATCAATAAACTCCTCCAAAATGACTTTTATTCCTATAGTTATTTTGCATGCAATCTTCGTCTTGCTAGTTTCACGCAAACATATAAACTCCCCCAGACAATAGCAACAATCTCTAATGGTAAGAAAATTGGAACGGCTATACCAACACCCGCTAATATCACACTTTTTAATATTACGCGGTGTCATCACAGTAACATTTATCCCATGTTTATATTTCTCGTATAATGGTTTACGAATGTTTCTCTCGTTAATTAATGTCTTCTCTATATCAGAAATCTTTTGTAATCTATAATTCTGTCCATCTTCAACAGATTACTCTGGATATAAATTCGGGGCAGCAGGTTTCTTCATTTTTTAATATAATTTTTAATTGTTTATTTTTTTTTAAAGTAAATAAAAATGGCTGAAATCGAATTTGAAAATCCTGAGTATGACAAGGATGATTATGATGAAGCAGAAACTTATTTTCAAGATAATGAAGAGTTTCAAAAGTCGTTGAATAATGAAATTGCAGGATTAAAAGATTTATCAGAAGACGACAAAATAACTCGGGAAAAAAATTATAAATAAATGATAAAAAAAATTATAATAGAAATGATGAAACCATACGTATCAAAAAGGGTTTTTTTGTCAAGAAAGATGATTACGGAAGACCTATATTATATGTAAAAGATGGAGCTGGTAAGGAAGTTGCATTAACATATTACCGCTCGAACAAACAAGATGAATTAGCAATATTTTTATCATTTAACACTCTTCTAGAAGATACGGTGTTGATTTTGTTAGAAATGTTTTGGGTGTGGATGATTTTCAACCATCTAATACACGACTTAGAGAAGGTAGAGCACAGTTTCACAGAGCACAGAGAATGTTAATTGAGGTACCAAGGCGTGAACGCAATAACATAGATATTCCATTACAAGAAATATCCTCACAACAAGCAGCACTAGAACTATTAGAAACAGTAAATAATGCAGAAACATATGTGAAAGAAATAGAAACACGGTTTATGAATAAAGAATCGCAAACAAATATGACAAAGAGAGAAATGGATGGTATAATCAAAGCAATGACATCAGTGAAGGAAGAGATTGCAAGTGAATTACCTAAATTGAATTAAACAAATAAAGCTGTTTTTCAGGTCCCTACCTCATCCAAGATAGCTGCCAGCTATAAGATAGGGAAGATAGGGAAAACACATTCAAAGATTTTCTCCTCTGAAACTACTTGGCCATTTAGAACCAAACATGGTCACACAGTCTTTTGGCGGTCCTTTACAAAAAAGATGTTTTTTTGGTCCAAATGATATCCAAGATGGCTACCAGCGGAAAACATTACATAGTTTGGACCCTATGGGATAACATGTGCAAAGATCTTCTCATTTCAAACTATTGAGCCAATTACAAGTACACTTTGCCACAATAGCTCTTTGGTCATTTTCATGTTCCCACTGTATTCAACACGGGTGTCAGCAGGGAACATAGTTTTAACATTGGACCCTACGGGAAAACACATTCAAAAATCTTCCCCTCTGCAACTACTGAGCCAATGGAACCAAACCTGGTCAAAATAGTCTTTATGTAGACCCTTGAAAAGAAACTAGAGGCTCCCAGAAGCCTGTATCGCTGACCTGGCTTTCAGTTGCCACAATCGTGGTAACATTGTAAGTTATACATTTGATCATCAGTCTCTCAAACTTTAGTACCTCAAACATCACCGATATCTCCAACAGTATTTAAAGTCTGATTATGTTGTACTATTTTTTCTTTGTTGGGCTTTATTGACAAAAAACGCTCTTTCTAAGGAACCCTTTCGACACCAGTTTTGAAACAGAGACATCATTATGTAAATGGCGGTCAACAAACAATTTTTCGCGCCTTTTGGCAACCATTTTGAAAATGACCGTCAGCAAACATTTTTCAACATAAGTTTTGAAGTTGCGACATCAATAATTTTTCAACATAAGTTTTGAAGTTGCGACATCAATACCTATTTGGAAACTAAATGTCATTGAAATCAGACAGCATTGAAATTTTCCGCCGTTTTGGTGGCCATTTTGAAATTGGCAGTCAACAAATAATTTTCAACATCGGTTTTGAAGTTGCAACATCAATACCTATTTGGAAACCGAATTTCATTGAAACTGGGCAATGTTGAATTTTCGCGCCTTTTTTAGCTCACCTGGCTATGCCAGGGTGAGCTTTTGCCATCACTTGGCGTCCGTCGTCCGTCCGTCTGTCGTAAACTTTTCATTCAAAGATCTTCTCCTCTGAAACCACTGGGCCAATTGGAACCAAACTTGGTCACAATAGTCCTTGGGTGGTCCCCTTTAAAAAATATATCTGGCAGGTCCGTACCTAATCCAAGATGGCCGCCAGCGGGGAACATAGTTTTAACATTGGACCCTATAGAAAAGACATTCAAAGATCTTCTTCTGAGAAACTACCAGTCCAATTATAACCAAACTTAGTCACAATGGTCCTTAAATGGTCCCTTCCAAAAAGGTTATCCGGCATGTCCGTACCTCATCCAAGATGGCCGCCACCGGGGAACATAGTTTTAACATTGAACCCTATGGAAAAGACATTCAAAGATCTTCTCAGAAACCACCTGTCCAATTATAAACAAACTTAGTCACAATGGTCCTTAGATGGTCCCTTCCAAAAAAGGTATCCGCCAGGTCCGTACCTTATCCAAGATGGCCGCAAGCGGGGAACATAGTTTGAACATTGGACCCTCTGGAAAAGACATTCAAAGATCTTCTCAGAAACTATCAGTCCTATTATAACCAAACTTAGTCACAATGGTCCTTAGATGGTCCCTTCTAAAAAATGTATCCGGCATGTCCGTAACTAATCCAAGATGACCGCCAGCGGGGAACATAGTTTTAACATTGGACCCTATGGGAAAGACATTCAAAGATCTTCTCAGAAACAACCAGTGCAATTATAACCAAACTTAGTCACAATGATCCTTAGATGGTCCCTTCCAAAAAAGGGGTCCGGCAGGTCCGTACCTCATCTAAGATGGCCGCCAGCGGGGAACATAGTTTTAACATTGGACCCCATGGGAAAGACATTCAAAGATCTTCTTCTCAGAAACTACCTGTCCAATTATAACCAAACTTAGTCAAAATGGTTCTTAGATGGTCCCTTCCGAAAAAGGTATCCGGCAGGTCCGTACCTGATCCAAGATGGCCGCCAGCGGGGAACATAATTTTTACTTTGGACCCTATGGGAAAGGCATTCAAAAATCTTCTCCTCAGAAACTACAAGTCCAATTATAACCAAACTTAGTCACAATGGTTCTTTGATGGTCCCTTCTGAAAAGTGTATCCGGCATGTCCGTACCTAATCCAAGATGGCCGCCAGCGGGGAACATAGTTTTCACATTGGACTCTATGGAAAAGGCATACGAAGATCTTCTTCTCAGAAACTACCAGTCCAATTATAACCAACTTAGTCACAATGGTCCTTAGATGGTCCCTTCAACAAAAGGTATCCGGCAGGGGCGTACCTAATCCAAGATGGCCACCAGCGGGGAACATAGTTTTAACATTGGACCCTATGGGAAAGACATTCAAAGATCTTCTCAGAAACTCCACGTCCAATTATAATCAAACATAGTCACAATGGTCCTTAGATGGTTCCATCCAAAAAAAAGTATCCGGCATAGTTTTGACATGGGACCCTATGGATTGATTGATTGATTAAATGATGTTTTACGCCAACTTCAGCAATATTTCAGCTATATTGTGGCGAGAACTGTTAAGTAAGTAGAAAAATTATAATAAATATAAAAGATCAATATAAAACCATTGAAGCTTTATACAAGTAAAACTAGAGTATAAAATATAAAAAACATAAAAAACATTATAGAAGAAATGACAGTTTAACTGTAACAATATTACAACTATAAATTAAATCCATTTAAATCTTACTAAATAAATTGATTGCTTTTAAAAATTGAACGATTTTGTCGCCAGCGACGTTTGTAAATAGGTCTTTAAGACAATCAGCAGAATAAAAATCACGCCTGATATCGGCAACATCTACACATTCAATTAAAACATGTTGAATTGTATAAGGACAGTTGCATGGAATACATTCAGGTCGATCATCACTGTTGAGGATAAAACTATGTGTTGTTCTAGTATGTCCAATACGACATCGGGTCAACACTACCTGTTCCCTACGGTTTTTACCGTAGGAACCGACTTGTTTACCGACGTCTGACTGTATTCCATGCAGTTTATTATTTATTTGCAGATCCCTATGCAAAAGACATTCAAAGATTTTCTTCTCAGAAACTACTTGTCCAATTAAAACTTAACTAAGCAGTGACAATGGTCCTGAGATAGTCCCATCCAAAAGGTATCCGGCAGGTCTGTACCTCATCCAAGATGGCCGCCAGTCGAACATAGTTTTGACATTTGACCCTATGGAAAAGACATTCAAAGATCTTCTCAGAAACTAAAGTCCAATTATAACCAAACTTAGTCACAATGGCCCTCACATGGTCCCTTCCTAAAAAGGTATCTGGCAGGTCCATACCTCATCCAAGATGGCCGCAAGTGAGAACATATTTTTAACATTGCACCCTATGGAATATAAATTCAAAGATCCTCTTCTCAGAAACTACTAGTCCAATTAGAACAAAACTAAACCACAATGGTCCCACAATGGTGCTTAGGTGGTCCCATCCAAAAAATGTATCTGGCAGGTCTGTACCTCATCCAAGATGGCCACCATCTGGAACATAGTTTTTACATTGGCCTTATTGATTTTAAGGGGAACCTCTGCCCAAATATTTGAATTTTTATTTAAATTGTGGTCTGAGTGTTTTAATTTCAGCAATATGTATTACCTTGATTATAAGGGGAACCCCTGCCCAATTTTTTTTTGAATAGTGTTCTGTTATGGGTTGTAATGGCTGGTGGGTCTTTGGGTTGCTATGGAAACCAAACAAGAATACTGTAATGTAAAAAAAAAGTATTCTACTAAATCTTATGTTTTGTTTTTCCTATTGGAAATGCCTTTTATCTATGTCAGCCATGGTCCAGGTGAGCGATACAGGTTCTTGAGAGCCTTTTGTTTGGCGACCATTTTGAAAATGGCGGTCAACGAACAATTGTTAACATATGTTTTGAAATTGTGATATCAATACTTATTTGGCAACCAAATGTCATTGAAATCGGACAATGTTTTTTGAGTCATTTGCCAAAAAACAGCAATTTACCCCTATGTTCTATTTTTTGTAGCAGTGGCCATGTTGTTTGGTCTACGGAGATAAAAAATCACAAACTTGAAAGTGCATACCCTGGTGATGATTCAGGTCAAGTTCGGTTAGCATCCAGTAGTTTAAGAAGAGACGATTTTTGAACAAATGTTAACGGACGCACGGACGACGGACTCCGAGTGATGACAAAAGCTCACATGACCTTTCGCCAGGTGAGCTAAAAAAGGTTTTTCGTTTCAGGTTCCCACATTATCCAAGATGGCTGCCAGCAGGGAACGTTGTTTAACATTGGACCTATGAGGAACACTAACAGATGTATTCTCCCCTTAAATTAATTGCGCATATAGGAACTTTATTTTCATTATATACATGTACATGGGCTCTTTGAAATTGAATGTCTATATTAATCAAGGATCAGGTGAGCGATACAGGCTCTTTAGAACCTCTTGCTGGAGAATGTAATTTCAAAACCGTTCGCGATATTTTAGTGACCACAATTAAGGTAGATAGACACTTATATTTCCATCCATGAGATTTTGTTACAAATTAGCGCGATTGAAGACCCCATCCCGTTTATTTGAAATCCGAAATAAAAAGTATGGGCCACCATGCTTGTTTTCTCTAGAATCTATGTCGAAGTTTGTGCACTTTTGGTCATTTTTCGCCTAAATATACAAATAATGTACGGGAAAAATATGAAATGGCAATTCTTAACTTTTAAGAAATAAACAATGAGAATTTTTTGTACTTTTGTTATTAGATCGTTTATAATTTAAACTACGGGAAAAGGCGAAAAATGTATAGGTCACCATGCTTTTAACGGACATATTTTACAAATGTACCGTGATGAACATTATTTACGTGAAAAGGGAGTTAATTCGCGGCAAAGTAGACGAAATATGACGTCTCACATTAGTCAATCAATTATGACGTCACAAAGGAAACCTGTCAAATGGCTATTCCGGCCAAAAAAAAATCAAACCTAACCCGTATTCGACTCTATATTTTTCAAATGCGCGATTAAATTGCGCAGCGCAACAGTGTTATCTACCTGAAAGGGGGTTGTCATTTCAAGGGAGCACTGTATGATTTCTTGATAAGAGTCCAATGTTCAACTTTGTTCCACCGTAGCCACAATGGCTGTGGACAGGAAATGTACCTGATGTCACTCTGGAAGACCTTTTGTGTTTGTCATAACTTCAATAAAGTGTTGCTCTATCGATTTGTTTAAATTGGATACACTAAGATTTTGTATCATGTACATTTACTTCTTTTCCGTTTTCAGAAATTAATACTTCAAATGTATAATATCTTTATTTTTTTTAATTTACATTTGTATGAAACTGGTATGGTTTTCAAGAATGTACATTTAAACATAATATTCCCATTGAGTTCCTTTACATGGGTCATCTCTCTTTACGTGAATTAAACGCTCAGCTCATTTAACGTTATTGTCTCGATAAGTTAACATTAATTTCACGTTTACTAGACATTAATTTAAAATTAGATAATTATATAAAAATTGACATGAAATTTCTCACGTTACTTTTGTTAAAAGATATTTTCACATTTGTATTATTCGTTATACAAATGGCGAATGAAAGGATATGGAGTAAATGCACATGAGACGAATTCTCTACAAATACAAGGTAAAAAAAACAAGCAAAGGAACAACGCTTTTAGTGTTTTCCTTCATCTTGAAGTCACAATGTTCAACAATGAGCTTAGCTCATACCTCATAGCAAGTTCAAGACGGCCCCTAGCACTGGTTTAGAGCGGAATTCTTTGCTAATTTGTTGAGAAACGCAACATCCTTTTATTCCCCATCCATGTCTTCACTGGTCATGGGTGCGGGATTGTCCACAAACATCAATTAACCTTCAAAGTGCTGTACAATCACTGTCATCATTTGACCGAAAAAGCACTAGTGTCTTAAGCTAGTTGACGATTACAACATAAAGACAAACACAGGACACTCTTCAAATCGAATGTAAGAAAACTTGGCATTATAAGATAGTGAGATGTGGGCACTTTAAACAGGTGGTCAAGATAACATTGCGAAATTACAGAAATGAATGCCTAAATTTGAAAGTATAAATAGTATATCCATATGAGAAATTCTCTCTCGAACAAGTACACCAAACTGAAATATATAGAAAGCATGCATCCCCACGGACTCCTTACTGCAGGAGAGACAAACTCAAGTTGACAATTGTGAATGAAAGGATATGGAGTAAATGCACATGAGACAAAGTCTCTACAAATACAAGGTAAAAACAAGCAAAGGAACAACGCTTTTATTGTTCTTCATCTTGAAATCACCATTAGGCCTTTAACACTGAGGTTTGCTCATACCTCATAGTAAGTTCAAGACGGTCTCTAGAACCGGTTTGAGGGGAATTCCTTGCTAATTATTGAGCATATAACTATATTTGTTGATAATCTTTTCGAACAGATTGACCGCCGTGCACGGTTCCAGCTTATGAATAGGCCCGCAGCATCCTCTGAGCTTTGAGTATTAGTCTTCCTAACAGAGGACCCCGAGGGATATAGAAATAGGACCTAGAATCTCCGGCTTGCGGGGTGTGACCCCTCCTGTACGGAGGCTGACCCCGAGGGTCCCAGGATATAGAAATAGGACCCATTCCGTGGTTGTGCGGGATTAATAAATACACAACCCATCTTTCTGATGGGATGTAAACTCAGGTCCACGTGTTGGAAGAAATGCCACGCTTCCTGCACGTTAAAGAACCCTTGTAGCAAGCTCTTTTTGGGGTGGTCCGTAGGTGATCGGCTACAAGGCTAAATTCCCCGCCCTTGACGATTTCACCCTACTTTTCCCGTCCATGGCCCTTTCCATACCCCAAAGTGATTATTTATTAACTAACTTGTTCCCGTCTTGAAATAGCTGAAATATTGCTGAGTAGACGTTAAACAATATTCAATCAATCAATCAATCGAACAGATTGGAACCGTTTTAGCTTATTTTTAAACATGCACTGTTGAAAAAGTGAAATTCACTGTGAAATTTACGTTAAAATTTAAACGTGAGTGAAATGTACCCTTTCAATGTCTGCCTGTTTTTAGAATTATCATTAAATTCTCAACTTCAACCTATTATTTGGTTCATTTTCATTGCAGTATAAACACAATGATAGTATATTCAATTATAAAAATATGATACAAGGATTTAGCTGAAAAGGCTCACATTATCCTACGCTTCTAAGCCGCATCCTTCTGTTGTTTTATGTCAAGTCATTGTACCGTTATAAAAAATAATAGAGCAAATTATTGAATGAATCTAAATATTAAGGTATTACAAAAAATACTTGTTTTGCTTAGAGTGCAGCATCGTTTAAATGGTTGTACAAGCTTGTAGGTGTTGATACAAAGGAAGTGTGGATAAAGTAATTTTTTTGGCCAGTGTTAGGTGATGGATAGAGTGATATGAGTAACATATGGGAATTACTCTAAAAAAGGAAGAAAACTTTAATTTGGAACCTTGCAATATCTAAATTTTTATAAATTTTGTTGAAAACTAAGGAGTATCTCCCTCACGCAAAGCTCTGTCCTTAGCTGATTTGGGTTTTTCATTTAGATCATATTGGTTATTTGTTCTCTATCAGTTTTAAACATTTTTGAGTTTGTGGTCTTCCAAACGTTTAGGTATTATCTTCACTGAAGAGACATAAGTTGTCGAAATGCGCATATGCAGAAAATAAATTTCACAGTAACTTCGGTATTTTGTTATTTCTCTGTACTTGGGAACAGTTTGATTTTTGGCCCTTTTTTCTTGAAAATGAATGCTACCTAAGATATATTGACAAACTTAAGATGTAAAATTTACAAAAGAAAAGTGCAGTAATATTCAATAATAAAAGACACAAGAGCTGCAAGCAAATCCATAATTTTTTTTTTTTAAAAGTCCTCTTTCGACCCCTTTTTAAAACAAGTGTTGACCCTAATAGATGTCTCACCAATCTCTGCTTGGCAACTAAACTGATATGAAAATCAAACTGACATAATCAGAAAATTTTTTTTAAATGCTCTGAACCCAAAATCGACCTTGTTCTGCGTTTTGTGGTAAACAACTTTGTACAAAATTTACAGAATATGTGTTATTTCATTCAAAAGTTACCAGCCCAAAAACTTTGGAGAGACACACATAAATCATCTGGAAATATTCTTCTATTTTTTGGGGTTTGTTTGTTTGTCTTTTTTGTGTGTGCATGTTTTGCTTTTATTTTAGTTTTATATTCAAATGCAGTTGAGTCTATGCCCTATATGACCTTGATATAGGCGAAATGTGTACCACATTTGGTTAAAATCCAATGAAAGATGTTCAGTCTAGCGTGTTTACAAGAATACACAGTTCTAAAATTCAACACCCAACATTGACCTTGACCTTGGACATTTGACTTTGAAAATTGATAGGAATCCAGATCTTATTCATTTTTAAGTATGTACCAGGTTTGGTCAAAGTCTATTGAAGGCTGTTCACTCCAGAGTGTTCACAATAATACAATTCCACAGTGACTTTGACCTTGGAAGTCAATAGGAAGAAAGATCTTGATATAGGCTAGTGATATACAAGATTTGGTTAAAATCAAATGAAGGATGTTGACTCTAGACAGGTCATAAGAATATACAACTCGAAAATTTCAAAGTCCTACAGTGACCTTGACCTTTTCTCTTTAACCTTTAATATAAGTATGGAGCAATACCTTGATATAGTCTAATCATGTACCTGATTTGGTCGAAATTCAAGAGAGATTGTTGAGCCTAAAGTTATCACTAGAAATGTTTCAGACGGATTGATGTACGGTTACAATATCCCCTTCGCAACTTCGTTAGAGAGGGCATAATAAACTGGCCTTTACCGAACAATGATTGCATGATTTGCACACATCATTTCTTGCACGATACAAACATTTTCATGAATATTATATCATATATGTACCTGATGATATAACGAATAAAAAAGAAATCAAAGCATGGGGAATTTTCCACTGTGAGAGTCTTTGACGATGTTTCTTAATTTGTACTGGTTGGAACCTGAGCACCTAAATAAGAAACAGCATCAGTTTAAATAAGTAATATAAACTGAAAATTCAAAAAGATTAAAATTTATATACTGGGTATATTCCCGGTAATATGGAATTGTTGTCACGTCAAAGATTTTTGGTGATAAAATAGTTAATTTTTAAAGACTTTGCATCATAAGAAAACGAATATGTCTGAAACTTGTTTGTATTGCATAAAACTTTCTGAATTTTCAATGTTCTCAGCTGGGTAAGATCTTTGCTTTTTGGTTCATTTGAAACATTTTCTCTCGCTGTGTTAACTACATTGTCAGTTCTTTTAATATAACCTTTATACCAGAAATAATACAAATATTCATATTAAAGGAGAGGGTATTTCATTTTTCTGGTTTCTTGTAGCTTTTGATTCACTCTGTTCTTATACTGTCGTTCTGATTAAGATTTCTGATATTCCTCTAAATGCTTCTTCTGCATTATTATGTTCCCTCTCTTGTTTTTCAGTTCCGAAGCTTGCACTTAAACATCTTTTGGTTTTCTTTTCCCAATTTTTGCTAAAAAAATATTTCAGGATATTCACACATATATACTGCATTGAGTTAGTGTCATGCTTAATAGTAGACAATGTTAATGATACACCAGCATCAAAATTTCAAAATGGCATAACACTAAAAGTACATGTAATTGACAGATTTTTATGAAATTTGAACTTGACCTGTATTTTCATTACTAAGAAAACCATCAATTCGTTCAGTAGTTATCATCTTCAAACCATCGTGAAAGGATAGAAGGATGGTTACTCAACTATGTTTTTGGAGATATCACATAAGACCTTGACACTATGTGTGTTGGGGTCCAAACATGACAAAAGAATGTAATTTTGGATTAAAAGCTGCGGGACATAACTTTCAAGTAAATATCAGATGAGCCAGGAAACAGCTAACCAAACTAGGCATTCTTTGGTTAGTGACAATCAAAAATGTGAACTTTATTCAACTAACACCAACCATATAATTCATCGTTTCATACCGTATTGCGGGGGTTAATTTTTGCGGGTACAAGACATTCGTAAAATTTAAACCCGTAAAATAAAATACCATGATCAATCCTAAAAATATCAGAGGTAATAAATAAATATTGTTATATATTAGAATATCGATCATACACCATTTTAAGCAAAAAATATTGATAAGTCAGTGTGACAGTTTTTGAGATTTATGCGCCTGAACTTTCGGCGGGAAATCGAACTTTACTTTGCATTAAGGCAACCAACATTTGAAATGCAATAAAGGAATAACAACATTTCATACACTTTTGTCAAAAGTTTATTAAAGATGTCTACTATCATTTTTTGAAGAGAAAAGTTGGGGTCAGTGTGCAAAATTTTCTAATGCATCAAGAATACAAATTTAAAGAAAAAAAAACCCCAGAAATTCATTCTGTTGGAAGATGATGAAAACGTGCAATGAAGTAAAAATACTGAATAATACAAAACTAATAATCAAGCTCTTCTTGGACTTGACATTAAACAACCAAGCTCTGGATCAGTCTGTACACAAATAAGGAACGAAGTAGTAAATTACTTGAAGTGTTCAAGAAAAAAGGGCGGAAAATTTGCCACATGATACACTAAACAAAATAACAAAAAATAATGAGAAAAAATGATAATGTCCACCGCCAAAGAGCTTGAGTCGTACATTTGACTCGTGTCTTACTTCCACAAAATAATAACGAATACACTTCTTTATTACCCTCCAGCAATTATCCTTAGCGCCTGTAAGTTATTGAGAATAATTACACCTTATTTAAGTAAGTTACATTCTGATTGGTTAATAGCCGTTGTATTTTTGGCAAATATAACTTCGCCACTACTAATTGTCCTCGAGTCCATTATGCACTTTGATAAATGAGACATTCCGTGTAATTAAACATATATATAATGAACGTCGGAGTGTTTAAGAAAAATACAAGTCTTGGGCCTAAATTTCTCTCGCCTTTCAGATGTGTGTCCAGCATTATGAGTTTTTTGTCCAACATTCTGAGATGTATGAAGATTTTGAGATGTCTGTCCGGCATTCTTGTGTCTTTTCAGCATTTTTGCGTGTCTGCTATTGCATTCAAGTGTTATAAAATTCTAAGCTATACGCCGATAAAACGGAACAAATGCAGCATAAATGCATGACTGTCATCCATTCAAAAGCACTTCATTTCGTATAATATGAAATAAAAAATAATTTGAATATAGCAACAGGAGAGGACACCATGTCCTGTCTGAATAAATAAAATACCGAAGTTACTGTTCATCTATTTTATTCATACAGGCATTTCGACAACTTATGCCTCGAGCTCACTGAATTCTCTTGTAAAGAAAGAAACCAACAAACATTTAAGCCACTTTTTATCTGTTTCGTTCCCGACAGCAAGAAACACATGAAACTTCTTTGTTTATGCAATTAATAAGTCGCTGTCGGCTAAATAAGTAACTTCTGATTATCTAACGAGTTGATTATTCCGCGTCGTCTACGTGTAAACCTTAGGATTTGAAGTATAATGAAAATCTTGGGCGGCAGCAGTCCAAACCACTTGACTTTTTTTTTGTTCTAACCAAGTATTTATTATACAGTAAAGTACAGCACTGTTACAGCAACAACTTTTCACGGCACCTTTTACCCAAAATCTTATTTGTCTCTCACATCTCATTTTCTGTAATAAAACAACGGCAGTAGAATACCGAAGGAACAAAGGGGTGAAACAACTATGAAGTACCATTATTGTCCTCGTTACCCTACTCAATTATACAAAAGTAGAAGTAATGTCGAGATTGGCGCCAGTTCATCAGGACAACATTTATTTTCTAATGCTGAAACATTAATTGAAATAAAATGACTTCCATATCATCATGATTTAAATTAGATGAAGTCCTATATAATTATCCTATAAAAAGTTAGCTGAAATAACTTTTTTTAAAAAGTTAAAAGTAGTGATATGGTGCACGGTTTGTCACGGGAGGAGGTAAATGAAGTCCCCTCAAGGAAAAAAAATGAGTCTAATGAGGGACCTTCAAATGGTAATTGGAACAAACAGAGAGAAATTCAAAACCGCGGAGGTTATTTAATATTCTGGCGGTAATCTGTACGCGGAGAATGATTTACCAAAAATAAAAGGAGTCACTCATGCATTTCACACTCGCACACTTATAGGTACTAACATAAGATAATCTTGTAGTCCGTGGGCTGGAAACACTTTCCGTGCACCCCCCCCACTTCCGAACCAGACCGTTTTTTTTCAGTCCTCCTATGTCCCCTGTTCAAAATAAAACATGTTAACACGAACATAACCTGCACGCATAGACAGTATGGGGCCACTTTTATAGTACACCCGAAAAATTATTGTATTTTCGTTTTAACATAAGTTTCATCTTTTAAGCTCCAAAATTTTTTACAGATAAGTAAAATGTACTGAAATTTGGTATCAAATTAAAGCTAATTTAATATGCTTTGAAATGAACACAGGTTTGGGTACTTTACGCAAATTTTATGATCAAGGGATACAAAAAATCTACCCCTTCCCCTGCAAAAAATTGCGAAAATATCGATTTTGGGTATGCAATTCCTTTCAGATTAACAACCCTCGTCATTTGATCTAGTTTATATGTCTAACTTATCAGTTTTGATACAATGTTGGAAAAAAACCATTAAAGTCCAGAAAATTTTGATTTTCGGTATAAAATTATTGAATAATGGAACTTTTCGGAATTTTAGATTTTTCACAATTTCGACATTTTGACCTACGGGTCGTAAAAATCTGAATATATATTTTATAATTGCCGATGCAATAATAATTTATAATATGTAAGGAACAAATTGTACGCAAAAATTTTAGTTTCAGACATATTATAGGTTCATAAATATCAAAATTAGCACCCCTCCCCCTAAAAATTATGAGAAAATTTGAAATATTCAGGCTCTAAATGATAAAAAGATAATGTTAAATGGGAATTCTAGCGTGTATTTCACTAAAAATGACATGGAGAAGATCATTTAAGCAGATTAAAACTTTTGAAAAGGTCTCTTTTCGACTCCTCTGTCCGAAATTGTATGAAAAATGGGAATTTTCCGATTTTCAGAATTTCTGCCGTTTTGACTTTGAGATGCAAATACTTCATGAAATTGACATATAACTTTAAAATGTTGATTAAATATCGTTTCATCGTATCTAAGCAATTAGAAACCATGCTTTTAAGCTTTTTAGACTAATTACAGTCTCATAAATTACAAACATAATACCCCTTACCACCAATTCAACACAATTTATTCAATTTTATTCAGCTTGAAAGGCTTAAACATTGTATAAAGGTCCAATGACATATCATTTTCAAACACCAAAACACACAGAGCCTCCCATATATCAAAAATAACATCATGTGCCCGGTTTATGGGCAGTTATTCGGCGATTTAACTTTGAATTTGGGAAAATTCTGAAATACTGAAAATTCCCATTTGTCACGATAATCGTCCAAAATATTAAATTTTACCCATGTTTTGGTGTCAAAATTACATATTATGATGTATCAAATGCATCTTTTGCAAAGAAAGTAAAACATAAGTATGCTTTGTTCATTTATATGTACAGACGGTCATATTTTGGAGATTCTTAAGTTTAATTTTGTTGGGGTAGGGGTAAGATTTTCAGTATTTAGAGACAAATTGAACACTCCTTATTTTTCTAAACAGTGTTTATAAATAACATATGTATCGGCTAAGACAATAAATTAGCATATCTGCAGATAAATCCTCCAGATTTGCCACATATAACGATAAAAAAAAATTGAAATTTTGGACAAATCTGAAATGCTAAAAATTTCCATTTTTCATCAATTTTGGACAAAATATTGAGTTTAAGCTGACAACTGGGATTTGAAATACCAAATAATGAGAGTATTTATGCAAGTTTGTTATATGCAACGCAGAATTTGCGTGTGGTGGCTATTTTTATCCCAACATAGACAAAAAATTGACAATTTCAGGGAAAATTTGTTGGGGTAGGGGCAAGTTTTTCTGTAATCAGAGTCACATTTAACACTCCTTGTTTTTCTTAGCAACGTTTTAAGACACCAAATGTGTCGCTTGGTACAATTAATTGGCATAGTTGCAGAAATATCCTGCAGATTTGGCATATATAGCGATATAGCAGTGGACTTTGGACAATTCTGAAATGTTGTAAATTCCCATTTTTCAGCAATTTTGGCCAAAATATTGAGTTTAAGTCAACAAATGGCTGTTTAAATATAAAATCATAATATAATTTAAGCTACATTGTCCTATCCAACACACATTTTGCGTCTTCTGGTTATTTTTATGAGAAAATAGACAAAAAATTGACAATTTTAGAGTAAATTTGTTGGGGTAGGGGTAAGTTTTATTGATATATGATGTACATATTACCTAAAAACGGCCATTATTTGTTAGGGTTGTAAAGCAAATATAATAAGCTTTCATTTGATACATATTTCAAATGATAATTGTTACTAAAAAATAAAAGCAGGCAAAAGAAAAACAAAATTTATTCAAAAATGAAATTATTCAAAGGTCCCTGTATTTGGTATATTTGAAAATAAAATTAAAAAAATGTTAACATTGTCTTAACCTGTTTTATATTGAAGAATAAAAATTGAAAAGCTAAAAATAATTTTCAGAATTGGGAATTGAGATGCACTTCGGGTTCTCTAGATCATCAAACTCACGCAAATTCAATGAAAATATCAGTTTTTTCGTCAATATTTCCCATTGGGGTAGGGGTACCTTTTATTGCGCCAAGTAACGTATTGGGCATAAAAATTGTAAAAACTTGGGATCTTTGTAAAGCTCAAACAATAAGCAATCATTTGAACTTCGTTTTTATAACTTGTCAACATTTTGAAGCAACTGAAAGAAAAACTTGAACGAAAAACGAAATTTTCCAAAATTTTGGTAGGTGGGTCTAAAAACGGGCCAAATTTCACAAGTGCGTGCAGGTTATGTTAATGTTAACATGTTTTATTTTGAAGAGGGGATGTATGCGGACTTTATAAAATGGGTGGGGTTCGGAAGTGAAGTGGGGAATGGGGGGGGGGTGCACGGGGGTTATTCCGGCCCATGGACTATTGCTTCATAAATCCAGGAACCTTCATCATTTATACAAAAATTACAATCATTTCATTACTGTGCATTAATTCTAGACAATCTTCATCTCTAAATATTGGTTTCAAATATAAAACTTGAGTCTCAAGTGTTGTATCAGTATATAATAAGTATGAAACACAAATCAATATGGACTGGAAAGTTCTACATTGGCATTAACTAGTAATCTTTGAAAGTTTGAGATTGATTGATAGAGTTAATCGTGTGAGCAATATAAAGACGAGAATAAATTAATCAATTCAAAATAAATGTAATTAAAAGAATAAACAAAGGTGGAAGGGATAACCAGGGCAACGAGTTTTGTCACTTGACAGGGAAGAAATGGGTAGGGACAGGAAATTAAAGTTTCTATACGACACCATGTGCGTCTGCTCTCCTTACAGAAATATAGAATTGCTTGGATTGTGGCGTTTCTCCACAGTTTGCCTACAAGAATTTGCGGTCAGGATTTCCGTATTATGACCTTACTACATCGCACAGACAGGGTATTCCCCTATCCACCCATCAGACGCATCAACACACAACAACACTGTACTAAGTTGTAAGTGTTTTGTTTTCATTTTGTCACACGAAGAATAATGTATTACGTTAATGTGGTGAATGTACATCTGACATATAGAAAATTATATAGAGTTATATAGAACATTAGGAATAGAAATTTGGTGAAAATACAACTACCTAGTAGATCAAACAGACTTAGACAACAACACCACTTATTCATTACTAGTTATTTAAATTTATCAATGATTTGTCTCCCGAATAAAGTTATATTTTTTACACACACCCATTTACCTTTTTCCATATCAACTTCACAACAAACATCCAATTTTCAGCTTTTTGTAGCAATTCTTCTGATATCTGTCTCATGGTTTGTGCCATCTGCCGTATGTGTTGTGCCTCACCTTGAAGAGCTTAAAGCTTGATTTGCATAGCGACAGCATCCATTTTTTAAAATTTGTTTTACTTGTCAGAGTTACAATATAAAACACTGATGAATAAAGGGCGACGCCGAGTGCAGCATGATACGACCGCATCATGTTGAGCACTGAAATTGACCAAATGTAATTTAAAGTTAATGTGGACACAGTAAAAGGCTTGACACAGTAAATAGGCGGACACAATAAAGAGCTTGACACAGAAATTAGGTGGACACAAACTATGGCAAATTAAAACGATTTTTTTAGCCCTAATAGCTCTGGAACCATATGAGCTGAAAACCTATTTCAGGAGGAACCTAATGAAAAAAATTCCATTGAAATTCGATAACAAATACAATTTTAAAGACATTTGCACATTTGTAATTTTGACCCGTTTGGCCCCTTATGGCTTGGAAAGGTGAGTTCCGAAGACATACTACTAAAAGCTTGTGTCAAGAGGAATTAAAAGAAACAAACTCCACTTAAATCAGATTAACGATAAAATTTTACGTAATGAAAAAAAAATGCAATTTTGTCCCCTTTTATTCCTTATAGCTCAGAAACCGAAAGAGCTATGGTAAGTTGACATACCATTGAAAGCTTACAACTAGAACAATCCAAAGAAAAAAATTCCATCAAAATCCGATGAAAACTAAAAATTTTAGGTTATCTTCACATATGCAAATTTGGCCCCTCAAAGCTCGGAAAGGAGTTATCAAAAAATTTGATGGTTGAGCGCCATGTTTATTCCTCGTAAGGACCCCATTGCAAAAACTACATCAAAATCGGACTAAAAATTAAATTTTTTTGAAATTCACCTCTTTCGGGCCCCATTTAACTCAAGAACAGAACATGCAGCGTGAAATCCGTTTACATACTGCAGATTGGAAATTTCCTCAGGAGCACACTGAAAGAAACTCCATCAAAATCTGATAAAAAAATAAATATTCTACAGCCAAATATATGATAGCACCAAATTTAGACCCTTTTTTAGAAACGACAGGGCGACAATTACCAAAACAAGTCAAAGTCTTTCTTTTGTGCCAAGGAACATTGTTAAAATTTCATAAGGATTAATTAACTAGAACTAAAGTTATTACCAAAAAACAAAAGTGTCTACGGACGACAACGACGACAACACCATACCATTATACGACCTTAATTTTTTTACGGACGTATAAAAACAACTGGGGAACAGGAATTATATCCCCTAATTTCCTGCAAACATTTCTTAACCGTAAAAAAAACAAACAAACAAAAAACAACAGGTGTATTCATGTATTTTTACATCTTTTTTTCTTTTTTTTTTTGGGGGGGGGGGG